>JABUQX010066478.1:52500-55000 GCA_015478945.1 Trachelipus rathkii
TAGATCAAACTCTAATCAGCCTCACACCCCACTCCTTCTCTGTCATCTATGATCTATTGATCAAGTAATTAAAGTCATATTTGAACCTTCATTTTGTATTATAAAGTCGCAGATGACAAAAAGACAACTTCTTTGTAGTAAAGAGGAAAAAAAAAACAACAAGTTTTCATTTTAAAACATTTATAAGTACTAACACGGTATGTAAATAATTTTATTGAAAATTGTCACTACTAAATTATATATATATACTATATATATATATTATATATATATATATATATATTATATATATATATATATATATATATACTATATATATATTATATATATTATATATAATAATATATATATATATATATACCGGTATATAATATATATATATATATAATATATATATATATTATATGAATATATATATATATTATATATATATATATATATATATATATATTAATATATAATATATTAGTGATGCCACCGATACCAATGGTATCGGTTCGGTATCGGTGGTATCGTCGATTTTTTTTGAGGTATCGTATCGGTATCGGTAAATCGGAATTTTGAAGGAGTAGTATCGGTATCGGTATCGGTATCGGTAAAATTTTGCCGATACCTTTACCGATACCACACATTTTGCGTCTTTAAATTGATTTCGATATATATATATATATATATATATATATATATATATATATAATTTATCTTATATTTTTTATATATATAATATATATATATATATATATATATATATTTATATATATATATATATATATATATATATATATCACGTACCATGTCCCGCATTGCTGCAGAGTGGTGTTGGTAGTTGAAAGGTTTTGAGCTTATCAACACTATTCACGAAAAGCAAGCTTTGATAGAAGGGGGTTTTCAGCCCCTTGCTATCAGTCAAAGAATTTAAAAATTTTCTTCAATGACTCGATGACTTTGAGAAACGAGCTTTAACCGTTCTAGAAATTAAAGTTTCGAATTTCTTCTTCTTTTTCTAATTTTGCTATATATATATATATATATATATATATATATATATACTATATAATTATATTATATATATATATTAATATATTTATATTTTTTTTTTTTTATATATATTTTATATATATATATATATATATATATATATATATATATATATATATATATATATATCCGCAATTTGTCTGATAATTTCCGTATCTATCTGACCTACTGTATGTTAATATAGGCGTTTTCGTTTTTGCATTTGTGCTTACAAAACGTAAGAAATGCTCGAATTTGCGTTCGTTTTTGTTAAACTTAGCGCAAAATCGTAAGAAATGCTTACCACACGTAAAGAATTTCCGTAATTCTATAAAGTTGCTATTTCCTGTGATTGCTGAATTTACCACGTTTTTACGAAAAGGTGCAAACAAAAAAATGACGGCGTGGTAGGGCCTACCACGCCGTCATTTTTTTTTGAAGTGATGAATATTTCATTCAATAAAATCAGCTTTAAATCTAATTTCTTCCAAATCGATAAACTCCATCACAATGTTTGATCAATTTTTTGCAATATAAACCATTTTTTATTTATTTCTATTTATCCGAAATCGACGGGCTCCATCACAGCATCTAATTCCAATTGCTTGCAAAACAAAAGTAAACCTCATAAGAAATCGTGTTCGTTTTTGCACGAAATTCAGGCAATTAGTTCAGGCAATCAGGAGTGCCAAAGAAATCCTATGGATGTTAAGTGTAGGTTTAAGTGTTTTTATATATAAATATTCTAAATTCATCTGTAGAAGCATTTTGAAAAATGGAGAATTTTTGAAGAGGTATAGGGTATTGAGGTCATAGTGATCTCTGACAGCTAAATTCTCTGGTTGAGAGATGGAGAGATTAGTTCGAAAGGAAATGTCCATGTGTTTGAAGGCTCGCATCTTTAGTTATTGGAAAGTTTGACCTACATAGTCGACGTTACAGTCGACACATTTATATTTGTAAAAGATTTGTGACCTCAAGTTCATGGAGATGCTTTCTTTAATCGTAAAGAAACTGCCAATTGAGTTGTTGTTAATAAAAGATATAAGAAACTTGCATTGTGGAAAGTTTTTGTTTAAAATGTTTTAATCTGAAAAGGAAGAACATTGGAAAGGGGTCCAATGCAGGGAAGCCGAGCATAAACAGGAAGTTTAGGAACATCATATGCTATAGTTTTAGGGCGATAAGTGTTTTCGAGAAACGAGTAAACAAGTTTATCAAAAATGTTAGAGGGATAAAGGATAAAGCTAAAAGGATAAAGCAATTTTATTTCTTAAAGGAGATAGACTTTGAAATCACAACAAATAACAAAGGCTTGTGTATGCGGGACCTTAGACCCGCAATTTTATGATTAAAGGAGATAGAAATAAAGAAATTAGTTCCAAGTAATGTATTAGTGGGATTGCGATAAATAAATTAGCAAGCCCACAAATACTTTACTTGGGACTAATTTCTTTAGTTTATATCTCTTTAATCGTAATTG
>JABUQX010066479.1:5000-7500 GCA_015478945.1 Trachelipus rathkii
TATATATATATATATAAATATATTATTATATATATATATATATATATATATATATATATATATTATTATATATATATATTATTATTATTATTATTATTATATACATCAGGGGCGTATAAATAGGGTAAGCAGGCAGGCAGCTCCCACCAATATTTTTGAGTCTCTTTTACAAAATAACTTAAATGGTAAAGTTAAATAAATTATTACAATTTTATTTGAAAGTGAAAAAGAAACTGATTTATAAAATAAATTTAAAGAAAAACTACTTTAGTAATAACAATTATAATAATTAAATTCATTTTGAAATTTTCCTTCCTACTCTGTTCTTAAGAGTAAAATTCCAAGCTATGGGCGTACATAGATCTTCATATTTCATATAATAATATATAGGACTAGGCCAAGCGTCATACCTTGCTGTACGAGCGAAAAAATACGAAAATTCGCGGGTACGAAATTTTCGTTCACCCAGTGAAATCGCACTGAATAAATTTTGAAAAAGATGATCGTTTTCGCGCCTCTCTCTCTCTATCGATATATATATATATATATATATATATATATATATATATATATATATATATATATATATATATATATATATATATATATATATATATATATATATGATAGTTTCACAAAATAAAGTTACTTATAACAACAGTTTTAGTTTGAAATCCTTTGCATTTTTTGTAATTGTTTGTTATTAAATAAAAATTCTTTATTACATTACTTAAGTGATATTTACCTTTATATAATTAAAATAATTAAAATAGTGTATAATGGAAGCAAGTGTAGATTTTATATTGAAAAATAGCTTTAAAAGCTTATCTAAGGAACAACAACTTAATTTTAAAAAATCTGGAAGGCCTACATTTCTTAATTTCCAAATAACATCCAAAGGCAATAATGTTCTGCGACGTTTTCTTCTTGATTGGTTTACTAAAATTCATTGGCTTGTAGGTTGTCCGATAAGACATAAACTTTTTTGTTGCCCATGCTTATTATTTAGCAATTCATGTGGGAATGATATATATATATATATATATATATATTATATATATATATATATTATTATATATATATACATATATATATATATATATATATATATATATATATTATATATATATATATATAACCGTTTTCCACCCAATTATTATAATCAAGGTAGCCACACTGGACATATATATATATATATATATATATATATATATATATATATATATATATATATATATATATATATATATATATATATATATATATATATATATATATATATATATAGAGAGATAGAGAGAGAGAGAGAGAGAGAGAGAGAGAGAGAGAGAGAGAAGCGAGAGAGAGAGAGCTCACACCAGTTCGTAAGGGAGAGGAGTTTACACTCCCGGTCCTGCTACTCTAACCTTGTTAACTCTTATTCCAAAAGATCGGTATTAGATGTTAGCTGAACTAATTACGAATAATCTACCATACTGGAATTATCTTCTTTGGAAATGTAAATGAAAAATAAAGCAGTTAATTTTTTTTTGTAATAAAAATTTCACATTCTTTAATATTTACTCTTACTTTTCTTATTTTTTTCTTTTGATTCTATGAAATTACTGTTCTTGGTCAGTTTACATGTATATTACAAGAACTTTGATAAAATAAATAAATATCTTCAAATTCAAATTTTTCCTAATGAAATTGAAGCGTAAATAAAAGCTCTAATTGAAGGAATCTTAGTACTAGTTTAGCCTTGAAATATATCCGATTTTTATAATTTTGCTAGCCAATTTGATAAGTATTCGTAAGCTTGATTTTGACAAAATAAAAACCTTCACTGTAACAACATTTTTGCGTAGAAGCAATTTAAAAAGTTTAAATTTTACCCCAACTTATTAAACTGATTTTTTTTTCTGAGATAAAAATCAGATTTTTATACTTAATTCAGCTTAGAAAATAAACGCCAAAAAGAAATTGATTAAAATTATTCCTCGAAAAATACTCCAGCAACTTTTTCTTTTTTCTTTTTCAAAGGAAATTGACCCAATCGATGCCCTAATCTTATTAATATCTGGTAATTTTTAATATAGAAATTAAAAATAACTAATAATTTATAATAAATAATTTATATTAAAAAGAAAAACTATACTAACTCTATTAAATAATACATTTAAAACAAGGTGAAAAGGTCACGACGACTCACTTGCAAGCAAAAAGGAGAGACATATTGATTTTACCTTTTCAGTTGTTGAATAAATGAAAATCCTTTGCGACGCTTCTTTCCAACCTGTATAATTATTCATAAAATTGTGAAAAGAGGGATTAAAGTTTATAAAATTTTTATGGAAACATGACAACAGATTAAAGAAAGTAATAATATTTGATGGTCTTTGAATATTCTTTATATATATATGTTATATATATATATATATATATATATATATATATATATATTATTATTATTATTGCTGTTATTATTATTATTTACAAGAAGACATATATATATATATTA
>JABUQX010066480.1:12500-21309 GCA_015478945.1 Trachelipus rathkii
TTAATGAATGAATGATAATGTCTCAATTAAGAACATAAATCTTGCTAAATGTTACATATGTCATGAGTAATAACATTGATAGTTTAAAAAGGACTAATCTTGAAAAATTTGTAAAAAAAAGTTTACGTTTTTGTATGCTGTGTTAGTTACTTTCTGTTGTCAAGTGTGGACTTTGTTAATGCTAGCAGTCTTATTCGTAGACTTAAGGTTCTTTGAGGTTGTACGATATACATTATATTATAGTTCAGTGAGCTATTTCAAGTTATTCATATAATGTGAAAAACTTTGCTTAACTTAGCATTTTGCTAAAGTCTAGTTATGTGTTCTGTGTATATAGCGAATTGCATTGTAAATTAACCAATTGTGTGTGTGTGAGTGTGTGTGTAATGTGTGTGCTATGTGTGTAATATATATTGTGTGATTGTGTACATGTGAATCAATAAATGCTTAAGTTGAACAATTTCCAGAGTTGTCAACATTTATTTGTTCACATAACTGATTCTGAATCTAATCATGTACATATCGTCAATTTCATTGCATCTTGCAAAGATAAAACCGATTTTTCTAAAAATACATAAGGTTGGTTTTAAAAAAAGTCTTGTTTAGTCATTTATAAACGATTAAACAAATTATATAATTTTTTTTTCATAAGTAGAACATGCAAATAATAAGAGTTCATTTTTTGAGTAAGATTTGAATGTTCCATCTCTTATTTTTTTTAATTTATATTTTAATTTTAATTATTTATTTCTTATTTGGTAAGAGTCACAATCACCTTAGTAATTCCTTTTTTATTATATATATATATTTTGTTATTTTTATTATTTATTTTTTTTATTTTTTATTTAATTCAAATATTTTAAAAAACATAAATATTTCAATAATGAAATATGTAATATTTAGCGATTATACTTTTGCTTTAATTTTATTAAATTTTAATTTATTATTTGAATTTTTTAATTGTGCATTGCTAACTCTTATTTTACAAATTTTGTTTATAACATATTAGTTATAAATAGTGTGTGGTGTTTGGTGTGTGTCGTGTGTGTGGTTGATTGTTAAATAAAGAACATAAAATTTATTCAATATGTGATGTAGTGTATGTGGTGATGTGTGTGGTGGAGTGTGATATGCATTGTTTCAATTGATATGATTAGAGATATGCTTAAAAAAAAAAAAAAGTGTGACGTTAGTTAACGTTTGGATAGATCATATAAGGTTACTTATCCTTGCTAAGTTGAATCAACCGGTTATTTAATGAGATGAGATTAGACATGCTTTCTCATGTTTAAGGATTTCTTGTGTCAGGTTTGTCCGCTGTACATATGTTTCTTTAGTTCAGATGATGCTAAGTTAATTCCTGTATTAATGTGAAAAAAACTTTGTTACGTGTAGATGTATATCAATGGTCAGTATGATAATGACACATGGTTGTGGAGGTAATATTTTTTGGTTTAAATTTTGATCTATTAAATCTGTAAAGAATCAGACATGTTAGAAAGGTGGTATTTTCATCAAGTGATGCTTATGTTAGCGTTTCATAATTGCGAAAAACTTGATGTGTACGTTAGCATCACCCATTTTCCATGTGGTGTGGATTTTGTGTGTGTTGGTTGGTGTGTGGTAGCTGTGTGTTGTGTGTGATGTTGCTGTGCTGTGGATCTTTATTGTGTTTTTATGACGGACTCGCTATGTGTGTATGATGTGTGCGTAGTTGTTGTTATGTGCTGTATGTTTGTTTGTGTGTTGGTGTGTTGCATGTTGTGTGGTGATATGTGTTGATATTGTGAGTTTCATATATTCTTAATCATTGTACAATACGTCCACATAACTCGATTCTTGTCATTTCTAACATTACATATCGTCAATATTGCATATCTGCAAATAGATAAACCGTTTTTCTTAAATGTGAAAGACAACATTTATATTTTCAATCTTCATTCTTCTTTTATGTAAACGTTAATCACTAATTTTTTTTTCTAAGTAGAAACAGCATATACTGTACTATTTTATAAGTGTTTTATTTTAACTACAGGTTAACTATAAGTGGTGTAATTATTAATTTAATTTTATTTTATTTTGTCTTTTATTTAAAATTTAATTTTATAACTATTTTTTTTTTTATTTTTTTGTTATTGTATTTTTTATGATATATTTTCATTTTTTATTTTTTTTATTTATTACATTGTGTTTCTCAAAACCATTGTCTTTGGGAAAGTTATATTGAACTAGAGTTCTGTTCCTTTAAATATTATTTTTTCTTAATCTTTAATTTTAATTTTTTCACTTTCTGTTAATATCTCTAATCCTCTTACTTCATACTTTACTCCCTATACTTAGTTTCATTTAATTTTATCATTAATTTTTAATTTGTTTTTTTATCTTCTTTTACATTTAATTTTTTAATTAACATATTTATATTTACTTAAATCTTTTTGTTTTATTTGCTTTTAATTCTTAGTATTTTAATTATTATTACCTTTAATTAGATAAAAATTTTTTTTAAAAGAAAATATATAATATTATTATACTTTACAATTTTGTTTGTTAATTTTTTTATTCTTTATAGAACCGAAATTATGATCTCTATTTTTTTTTTTTATTCTATTCTAATTGCTCTAAACTTTATTTTTTCACTAAAATATCGAACTACTTTTTATCAACTATAAACCGAATTTACGTTTGGATAGAGTGTGATGTGTGTGTGTGTGTGTGTGGTGTTTGAGTGTGATGTCTGTCGTTGTATGTCATTTATCTAATTTAATTAGAGATATGCTTGAAAAAAAAGTATTTGACTAGGTTCACGTTTGCGATGTAATGTTAGTTATTACCGTATGTTAAGTAGTAACTCTTGTAATGTTGACTGCATTATCATGTTAAGGTTGTTGTCAGGTTTTCCTGACTGATATTTGTCTTAGTTGAGATATGATGCTAAGTATATCTTTTTAATGTGAAAAACTTTGTACTTAGAGTATATCAATGATCATAGATGATAATTACACATGGTCATGTGGTAATTTGATTAGAATGTACTATTTAATGTAGAAAATATCCATATAGTTGAGAAACGTGGAATAGTTACGTTTTGTATGCTATGTTAGTACTTCACTGCTGTTAAGTGTGAGACTTTGTTAATACAGCGTTTACAGTTCTATCATGCTTAAGTGTGTCTGTTTGTCTTTGTAAATTATTTTCTTAGATTCATATGAATGCTAAGTAACTTATTTAAATGTGATAATCTTGTTACTTAGCATATCTCGTGGATCAGTGGATAAAAGAATTTGTCTTATGTTAGTTTCCATAAAATGTACTCGAAATGAGTGACTTGAATCAATAGATCAATTGATCACAATGGACTGTAGAGGTGTGGATGGTGGTGATGATGGTTTTTTGATTTAGTTACTTATACTGCTTTAGGTATTTTTGTCAAAAATAAACACCCAATTGTAACCCCCAATTTTAGTAAAGAAATCTTGACCTTAATCAATAGATCAATAAGATCAACAGATGTCAGAGGAGTTGGATAGTGGTTTATTTAGTGATTTATCCTTTAGCGGTATGTTAAAACGTATATTGTATTTATAAAACATAAAAAAGTGTAAAAATTTTATATTTATTATGTTAATATTTTTATTTATTTTCATATGTTCTACCAATTAATTATTTTCTGAAAATCCACAGACTCCAATAACCATATATAAGACAACCAAATAAATTGAATCATTTAACAAGCTTTACTTAACTAAGCATCTGCCACCGCCTCCAGCACCCCGGTGCCACTAATCAACTCTGAAATCCTCTCATTATCCTCATTTTCTTCCTTCCTCCTTTCCGTCCTCCTATCCTTCCTCCTTTCCTCCGCCTTCTTCCTTTCTTCTTCTTCTCTTCCTCTGTTTGCATTCCATGCATTTCATCCTTTTTTTTTTTTTTTTTCAACTGGGGACCCATCTCCGACTTTCAATCTCCTTCCTCATTCTTCTATCCTTGAATCCTCCTTCTCTATTCTTCCTCTGTTCTTTTGTTTCATTCAGCATCTCTTCTTCTTTTTTTTATCAAACTGGGACTCCCCTCCGGTGGGGTCCCTGGACGCCGAAGCCTGAATCCGTTCCAACTCCGCTTCCTCTCCACTCCGACTCCTCAAACCTTCTCCCAAGTCCAGTCTTCTACGATCCAATTTAATTTTTTTTTTCGGCCGCTCAGCGCTCCCCCTTTACCGGGATCAAGAAACGTAATCTCGTCTCGGGACGCGACACGCATCATATAACTTGCAGCCCAAATTTATTCCCGTACGTTAGCACAATTAAACATGGTTATCAGAACACGAGAATTGAACGCTTTGCGCCGCAATAAGGAAGCTCAGCTCAACTCACACCCTTAGTAGGTGACCATAGGGTATCACACACCAAAAATCTATCTGTCGATCAGTTATTACATCACAAATGTCTATATACCAAGTTTTGAAGTTGCGATTCATAGCTCTAGTTCATCATAGTCGAGATGAAAATGGTGCGGCTTTTGTCACTCGACTACTCACGACTTAATCGAATGTTTAATTTTTATGTTATTTTCTTCGATTATACAATTTACAGTATGCTACATGCACAGAAGCATAGAAAGACGATTAAAGATCGATTAGGTAGAATCCATCCGATAAAATACACTCTTATTAGAACCATCAAAAAGGAATCGTATCGATCATTTAAAACACTTCTATGAATACTCTAAAGACCCCTTTGAGGGCTCCGCTCCCCCTGGTGGCTAAAATACCTCTGAGATTTTCAGGCTACAGAACTCGGGTAAGTCCTCTTTCAATCCTTTAATCTGCGTCTTCGCCACCACCTTTAAAACCCTAGGTTTAACGTATGTTCGAGATGTATAACACGTGCTAAATCTGTATGAATATGCAAAATTCCCGAAAGTCACGGGGGCCGAAAAATGCCGACAGATACTGGAAATTTCCTCAAACACCACCCTTTCTCGAAATGGTGTTTCTTCAAGCTCGTTGCACCTTCGTTGCATGGGCTGTCCAATGTGGGAAAATATCACCCAAAATCCTCCATGATGGCGTCTTGACGCTGTCTATAATGAACAAGAATGCTAAATAAAAGTAGACTAAAAAAATCAAGGCCAAAATGCAGAAAAAAGGGAGCTATGTAACGAGTTGGTTGCCTTTTAGAACCCAAAAAGCCCCCTCTGGGCTCTGCCCTATCTTGGAGGCTACCTCCGGCTAAAGGAAATCCATAGGGAAAACCACAAACGATGGGTAGAGTCGAGGTCTCTCGGCGTTTTGCGGTAGGTTGGGCCGTAAACTACAGAATATAATTTAGCATAAATATTATATATATGTATGTAACTCAATACATATTATTTTAGATAAAGGAATAGGGGTTAATATTGAATATTATGAATAACATTATTCATTAGCTACATACAATATATATACTACTATTCAACTTTATATATTAGTAGTATTATAGATATTATATATAGATATAATATGAAAAGATAAGAAAGATAATTAGTACTATATAGATAATATACGTATATATATATATACTATTAGGATATAAATAGGATATAAGCGTTAAGAGAAGATAGTTAAGATATAGAGAAGAAATGTACTATATTTTACTGATTTGATTATTACTGTAAGCAGTTATTCTTGTAGTTAGTAGCTATCAAGAAATGTGGCGAGCGCGCGACTAGACAAAAGTGGCTGTGTGAAAGACTGGGCAAGTTGAGTGCACCAAACGTGAAACAGATAGACAAAGTTAGGCAACAATGGGTATCACGAAAACGTAAGACGACGGGAAAATTGAGAGCCTGCCCTCGTATCATGTGTTCTCGTAAATACATCGCTCCTCTCTAAAACGTTTGACACTCACCACTCTAATGTAATATTTATGAATCTTAACAGAATGTCGAAACGTTTCTGGTACAAGTGCCGTGTGGTGCGTAAAGGTACACAAGAAGATAACTCAATTGTTAAGATAGAAAGATAAAAAGTAAAAATAATTATATTGATGATATCAGTGAGTTAAGATTTTGGGCACAGTGCAGGAAGAGCTCAATTTAGAAAGTGTTGATTGCGTGCTGTTAACGTGATGCGTGACTGTTTCGTTAGTCGCGGGTAAGAAGATTAGATGAATGAGGAGAGAAATGATAGAGAGAGATTATGAGAGTAGATTATTATTGATGAGAGAATGAGAGATCTGAAGATTAGAGACTGAATATGATAAGATTGAGAAGAGTAGAATAAATGAGTGAATAAAAAATAAATAAGACTCAAGAAATTATAGTATTAATTATTGTATAAAAAAGTTCACAAATTATATATGATATTCGTGATAAAAGAAAATAGCAATGTAAGAGTTATAACATATTTAAAATAAGATTATACATTTATTATATAATATATAAGATATAAATTAATTATATATATAATAGAATAAATAATAATATAATATTAATTTAAATATAATATTATATAAAATTAATTATAATTATTAAATAATATATAATTAAAATATAAATTATAACAGTACTATCCCCAGGCAAAAATATACGATAGATCCCTGTTCATAGAGCACCATCGAGAAAAGGTCCAATTGTAAGTACTCACGGGCCTAACGAACCATTCCTGAGCTGAGTGACAGTCCAAATTAATCGCGATGCCGGAACTAGCTACCAAATAAAGGCAAAGGCCAACAACGAACCAATGACTCATATAATCGTTCTGAAAGTAGCGAAGCTGAGAGTTTTAATAAGAGGAATAGCTACAAATTCCTTGCTCCAACTCTCTTCTCGGAATCCTTGGCCCTCTCTCGCTTGTCCACTGAGCTAAGGAGGCTTTATAATTTTATAGATATTATATATATATTATATATTTATATATATATAATTAATATATACTTTAAATATTTAATTACGTATACGTGACTATAATATATATATATATATATATTATATAATATATATATACTATATATATATAATCACTGCGGTCTTTCGGAGGAGACAAAGCAGCTGCCTATCCATTAATTTGAGTAGAGTTAACCTCTATTCGTTCATCTTTTTCCAATAATATATATTCATCTTTTTATTTATTATATAAAAAAATAAAAATATTCTCGAATTTCTGCCTCAATTTTTAATGCTAGGGTAAAATGCAAAAAAAAGTATTTGAAAATGACGTTTTATAACGATACTAAATACAAAACTCAAAGTTAACACGAGTGAAAATAAAAGAGAGATTAAAATATCTGCTCTGTTGGGCGAGATTCAATATACGCGCATTCTATTTTCAGAAGTGTTATGACGTGCACATATTCAAGAAGAGTAACAGCTTGAAGGAGCAAGCGTATGAAGTCGTAACACCTCCGTAAATCAGGTATAAGACTTCATGCGTTGCTATAAATAAGTATGTCCTCTTGAACGTCACTCTTAACATTATAAATTAATAGCTCGTATCATGCATAAGTCTTTATCGTTAATCGCATACAACTTATATAACTACCGATTATAAAACTCAAACTCTCAGCCACCTCGCTCAGTCTCATACACTTCTGTGTATTAACTATTTATTATTATATTATATATAATGTATATTATTATATATATATTATATATATATATGTAATATATATATTATATATATATTATATATATATATATATATATACCTATATATATATATATATATATATATAATATGATATATATATATATGTATAGTTAATACTGAACCTTATTAAAAGCTCTAAATGTGAAATTACTTTATTATAATATCGATTATGCTTTATTCGTGTAGCCCAAAATATTGATAAAAAAGTTGTCTGAGACGTAATGAGCATTTTACAAGCTCGAATTTGAATTGAAAAAGATAAGGAGACCGTTATGAATTTATCGACATTTCTTATATTTATGGCCAAACGTCTAAGACTTCTCTATAAACTGTAAAGTCTATTTCATCTTTACTTTTTTATATTTTTTTGATTTTTTATTGTTATTATTATGCTTAATATCTTCTCATATATATATTATATAGATATGTTAATAATGAATATTAGATACCTATTTGTCTCCACTAACAATACCTAATTACCTAATATTAAACGTAAGCATATTTATAGCTACCTATAGATCTAATAATATCATATATATAAGTAAATATAATAGAGATGGCTGATAAACTATACATATATAATACAATAAAGATATTAAGTATTCCTTATATAGAATAGATGTGCGAATTCATGAATAAAGGTAGACCCCCAAGTCCCAATAAACAACACAAACACCGTTGCCCCATAATCATACAACTACTAGCCTGATACTTTTGTACAACCGAACACCGGAAGCCCGTTTTGTTTAAAGCGTTTAGAGCAGCCCAAGGATAAACACAACCGAAAAAAATTCGACCTTGACCTGAAGACTTTTAGCAACGATTTAGAACAGCCTCTAGCCACCTGTTCGTGTGGATGACGAATACTAAAAGAACAAATACCAATTTTAAGGTGTGTCATGTAAACTCACAGGTGTACCTCCCAGGGTTAAGGAATTCTTATTCAAAAGTTTGATTAATGGGAATTATTTTATTAATGTTGTCTAGCTTTCTTCTGCCTAATATGCAAAATTTGAAAATAAGAATTTTGTTAGTTCCTAACGCGCATAGAATCGCCAGAAAAAGGACTAAGTCTGCTTGATCGAGATGATAGCTGGTATCTCATATTTTGGTACGATAAATACTGATGAGAACAACTTTTCATTCCAATTCTGTTTTACCCGTCGATAATCTTATCTCGTTCTT
>JABUQX010066481.1:0-45496 GCA_015478945.1 Trachelipus rathkii
TTTTTTCTACTGCAAATTTAGCGTAATATTATATAAATGCCTATATTTTATAAATAAATAAATTATTTGAAAATAATATTACGCATGAATAAAATAAATAAATATTTTGATAAATTTCAGCTATATTTTTTATTTTTTTCAGAGGATAAGATTAAAAGCAAGTTTTATTGATATTCTGACACCCAATTAGTTCACGAGTTCATATCTTTTGATGCAAATAGTACTATACTGAATTGATATAATTTTTTATTTTATGTTCACAATAATTCATATTGAACTGAGCATAGTTAACTCTAGTTCTATCATGTAAATTTAACTGACTGAAAAACAATATGTAGTAAATTTCAATATTTAAAAATAATTTAATTTTTTCATTACTACGATTAGTAATGAATATATAAAAATATATCAAAATATATTATAATGATCTCAATATATATATTATATATAATATATAATATATATTATAATATATATTATATAATAATTAATATAATATATTAATTAATAATATATATTAATATATATATTATATAGTATATAATTATATATAATAATTATTTATATATATATTTATATAATATATTAATAATATATAATATATAATATTATATAGAGAGAGAGAGAGAGAGAGAGTAGAGATAGAGAGATAGAAGAAAGAGGTTTATGGTAACTTATGACGCCATATATATATATAAATCGATTACGTAAGTATAACTTTTAAGAGCAACGTCCGTATGTTTTCAAGTAGCTTCCATAAGGGTTAGGATAAGGACTATGTCTAATTGGTATTTATACCCATATTATATTTTATATATAAATATTCTATTTTAATTAAACAGAATATTATTTAAGTCAGAATATTCTAATTTAAATCATTTAAAATTTTATATTTTAAAATATATAAAATTAGCCTAATAATTATTAATTACCCCGGAAGTGGCAGGTATATATATAAAATAAAGTTCCAGTAGTAGGAAACTTAGTATAAAGTCTAAACATATAGTAAAGAAATATAAGTAATAAAATAGCTATCAAAAATAGGCGTAGCACGCTCGATGGTACCGAAGAGTTTCAGAGCCTGTAACTAGATAAACTAATTACACATCTAGATCAGGAAAATAAAATACACAATTACGTAAATTTATACAGCCATCGAACTGTCCTTTAAAGAAACTTAAAATATAAGAAATATAGTAATTTTAAATTGTAATATCGTTATAAATATAATAACACACCTTATATAACAAGAAAGTAGTGTGTAGAAAATAAATTACAGGAAATATCCTCGACCATTGGGCATGCCCACTTTCATGTTTTGAGACTCTTTAAACAGGATGTGGCACTAGTAGGACCTCATATAATAATGAAAGCCAAAAGGATAGCCTTATAGATCAAACACTAGTCTTTTCTTTTATATTTGATTTACACTAGTGATTCTTGCCTTCTACCTTCCTATATGTGTGCAATAGGCCGAGATCGAAACCAATGACTATATATCCATCGTTCTGTTTACTCGCATAGATGCTTGAGATTTTCCCATCCAACTACACCATTCTTCGCATCCATAAAGATTTTGGACATTGGACCGTCTAAGAGAGTGATTATGATAATAGACAATGATTTCTGGAAACACCAGCTTTCTAGTTCACGAAGGTCATTCGGAGTAAGCGGAAATAAGTCACTTCATCAACTCACATTTAAACCTATCAAACCAAACTACCACTTTTTTAAACATTTTTAACCAATTTTAAAAGACTCGTGTATTTGGTTGACAAAAAGCCGTATATATACTTTATGTTTATTCTTTTGCATATATTATTAAATAAATCCGAGAGAGCAATAAAAAATCTATATGGTGTGTACTATGTATAACTATTGCAAATAAAATAAAAGTTTTTTAATATGATAAATTTATTAGTCGTAGATCTTCCTGTTTGCAGATACGATGATATAGTGCATATAAGTATACATGAAGCGATGATCATCTTCAGAGGAGGCGATCGACTGCAGATACGTCATATAATATATATATATATATAGTATATATATAATATATATATATATAGTATATATATCAGAGTATATAATTAATAATATCATACCTTATTTCATGATAGAGAACATTCATCCTGGTCCTTATTATAGTACTTGCTTGATGAGGGTTTAATGATGAATAAAATGAATATTATTGCATATAGTTATAATTAATATATAGAATAATACATAACATATATGAGCGTCTCATGAGATAAATAGCGGGGTGACACATAAAGTATTAGCACGCCTCCTTTAAGTGAGAGAGGATGTATTTCGGATCCATAACTCTAAATATAACTAATAAAAATTATTAAATAAATATAAAAATAATAAATAAAAAAAATTCGCTCATTTAATAGCTTAATATATCAATTTAATATGCTATACACTATATTTCATATATAGCGGTATATATATATATATATATATATATATATAATATATAATATATATAATTAGCTATATATATATAATTATATTTTCCCTCGCCTTTATACATATAGGATCGAATTATCAGTCAGCAAGATGAAGCTGAATCCTGGTTGAAGTTATACAACCATGAATATTTCGCACCTTTCATGGCATTTGCTATTAAAGATAACAGTTTTTTTTCCATCCTCTATGTTCGATGAAACTTTATTAAGAAGACAGATTAACTTAAATCTTGGTTTCTTAACAAGTTTTAAATTAGATCATCTTTAATTCTAGAAAGTTTTTTAAAATAATATTGTTTTAAAAAATGTTAGAAATTAGGGTGTACAAAATGGTGCCTATTGAAATTATGGCAAAAAAACGAACATCTAGATTTTCTACTTTTGAACCAAAATAAGATGAGTAATATAATCTCACACTACATATATACTTTTGTCCAGTATAAAAAGATGTATCTGCGCAATATATCTTCGACACTGTCGAGGATGGATTTTAATATTTTTTATTTTTTTTAACTGTCCACGGTGGAATTTACAAAGTCTTTTCGACTATGAGTCGTCAGTATTCGGATATTAAACTAGCAAAGGGTAAATTTTTTTTGATATGGTGTCCAATACAGTATTTACGTGCATTCATTGGCACATAAAAAAAACGGGGCTGCTCTACTTGGTCCGATCACCCACGACACAATCAAAAGCGCTTGGTTGTACACCAAGGCGCACGCAAGACTCTGTCAAAATACTCCCAATTTTTTAATAATCAAACTAAATGGAAAGAAGTAGTAGATTCACACCAGTATATGGACAACACCAGAGATCAGAACAATAAATAAAATTGTTATGCAAGAGAATTAAAACTTTCTTCAGTGACATAAAATATATCACAAATTTTAAAATGAAAATGTTAATCAATTTTTATTAATTTCTCCCAATTAAACTCTTTAAAAAAAAAAAAAACAATCGTTTTGCTTCCTTTTCTATAAATAGATTAGGAATAATTACATTTTTCATATAAACGTAATTCATTTATTTGTGACAAAAGACCAAATTTGGGGTTTTGTGTCAGGGTTTTTTTCAATGTGGGTTTTCCTGAAAAAAACCCATTGGGGACAATCCGATTGTCCCCAATCGTGCGAACCTTGATTAAACCAATTCAAGGAGGGGTGTAGAACATGTCAACCATTCTAGGAGGGAGGGGGGTTATCCGGCACTGGCACATTCCCTTATACATTCCATCAGAAGAGCTCAAGAAATCTGAGGTAAAAAATTTTTTTTTTTTTTTTATTAAATTTAATTTTTTTTTTTTTTTTTTTTTTTTTTTTTTTTTTTTTTTTTTATTTTATTAATTTATATGGACACTCTAAAGGGAGTTTTCGAGGTGGTCTTTTTTTTATGTTTCATGGTCTTTTTTTTATGAATTGTGGTCTTTTTTTTGTTTACCACTTTGGGGTCAAATAATTTCCAAAGTTTTCAAGCAAAACAAATAATTTTACAGGGCTATATAGCCTAGGACTAGCCATTGCAGGAAATGATTATAAAAGTTTGATATGTAAAATAGTTTAATAATTATAGGCCAAAAAAAAAAAAAATGGTCTCTTTTTTTATGTAACAGCACTATATATATATATATATATATATTATATATATATATATATATATAATATATATATAGTATATATAATATATATATATATATATATATATATATATAATATTATCTAGTATATATATATATAATATTAGCTATATATATATATTCTATATATAATATATATATATATATATATATATATATATATATATATATATATATATATATATATATATATTATATATATATACAGCACCTATATTATATATATATATATATATATATAGCGTCGGGTGGGGGACCGGGCCCAGCTCTTTAGGAGGGGTGATTCGGTCCAATCTAAATAAAATAAAAAATATTAAAAATTTTTTTTTTTTTTTTTTTCGCTCTTTTGAATAGCCACCGGTAGTACTACAAGTTTTATTTAGATTCTTTAAATTCTAGGAAAGTTTTTATAATTTTTAAAAAATGTTATAAATTAGGGTACAAAATGCCCAAAATTGTGAATGGATTTTAATTATTTTTTCAGTGTATACACTCGAGTATGTTAGCTTTAAACTGGCAAAGTAAATTTTTGTTCCAAACAGTATTAGTGGCTAAATCACGGGGCCTAAATTGGTCCGATTCACCCCACCGTAAAATTGATGATGGGTGAAACGGACGGACACCATTGTTTTTTCGTATTTTACCGTATTATTATTGACTTTTTATTCTATATTATTAATTTTAGATAAAATAAAAAGTTACTTATATTTAGTGAAAATTAAAATAAAAAATGAAATTTATATAAAAAAAACGAATTCACAAAAGTGTCAATTTTTGAGCGGAGAGGGGTGAATCGGACCACCTTATTTTTATTCTTATTTTATTTATCATTATTGACATTTTTATTACTTATTACGAATTTTAATATGATAAATAATTATTATATTAAGTAAAAATTAAGATATAAAATTGAATTTAAACGTAAAAGAAGAATTTAAACAGATGATCCGATTCACCCCTCAATGGTGGTCCGATTAACCCCTCCACAGTCAGGCTGAAGGAGCTTTATTAAAACTTTAATAAAACTTTTATTATTAGAATTACATTATTATTTTTTTGTGTGCTTATTACCTACTATGTGGCCTTGAATTTCAGAAGAAAAAAAAAATTCCAAAAAGTGCATTAGGGGAAAGTCGGGAGAGGAAGTTATACCTAAAGTTATCCAAGTCACCCCACCCGACGCTATATATAAAGTTGTATGGGATATTTTCTGTTTTTTGTCTTTTTTGAGGGGGGAGTTTTTTAGACATTTGTGAAGTAACGTAATGTGTTGAAATTTTTTTTTTGGCTTTTATATTACTTAGCTATAATGGTAATTATTTAGTATTGGTAACTTGAGTTCACGTACATAGTATATTTAAATTATAAACATTTCATTTACAAAAATGGTTTTAAGAAATTATTTGTATTTGGGTGTCACGGGGGTTCCCCCGCCCTCCCCTACTGGCTTGAGTCGCATGGCTGATGGCTTATGGCTGTGATATATATATATATATATTTAATATATATATATATATATATATATATAAATATTTATAAATTATATATATATATATATATAGTAGATCTATATATTAGATGTATATATATATATATATATATATATATATATTATAGGTAAAGGTAACTTTTCTTACCTATCATATGATTGTAGATTTTACTGTATATCGATTATTATATTTCAATATAATTTCCAATTAATTGAATAGAATGAATAGAAGTTAAATTTAAAAGAAAATTAAAAAAAACAAAAAATGAGCGAAAAGTAGCTTCACTTTTTTTACAAAAAAAAAATGGTAATAGTTTAGCTGAGGTGAATAAACTTTACGTAACTATTACATTAAAGCTATAAACTTATAATTTACAAAAATGGTATCAAAAAATTCTTTGAAGTTTTTTTTATCGATTAGTGTATAATTTAAATTTATATTTTCAATAAAAATATTTAAAAAACCGCTAGGAAAAATGTAACTTTTTGGCTTTTTTTCGTTCGTGTAATGATGAAGAATGACGGTTGAAATGCGTTTCAACCTTTCAATACATGGATATTTATTAATTAATTATCAATATTATAATTGTTTTATCGATTATCAACGATTTTATTTTTTAAAAAATAAACGTAAAAAATTAAAAATATTTAAATTAAAAAATAATAATAATTGGAAAACAATATTTTCTATGTAATGTAAAAAGAAAAATATTTTAATATATATATATATATATATATATATATATATATATATAATATATAAATATATATATATATATATATATATATATATATATATATATATATATATATATATAATATTATATATATATATAGGTAAAACTGTAGACAGCGACCCACACATTTTGACCAAAAATTTTCTAAGCAAAAAAATTTCTAAGCTCAGAAAAGTTAAGTTAAGTTAAGTTTTTTTAAGAAAATTCTTTAGTGGCAGCTTCTGGAATTATGCCAGAAACGGCACTAAACAATTTTATTAAAAAAAGACTAATTAACTTAACTTTTCTAAAGCTTAGAAATTGTTTGAACTTAGAAAATTTTTAGTCTCAAAATGTGTGGGTCGCTATCTACAGCTTTATATATATATATATATATATATATATATATATATATATATATATATATATATATATATATATATATATAAAATATAAATAATATATATATATATATACTATATATATATATATAATAGCTATATATATATATAGCCAGTAAAACGGGGTAAAATGGTAAATTTTTTCAAAATTTTCAGAAATAAAAATTCATTACAAGTAGCTACATCGTTTATCTTATGTATATTTATTTAATATATATGTAAAATATAGTCATTGAAGAGTAATTACATGTAAAAAGAATAATAAACTATTATAATGATATTTTATTGGCCTTAAAAAAACTCGGTCACTGAATTTTGAATCAGGGTAAAATGGTAAATGGAGAAAAAATGAAAGAAATACAAATATATATAATAATATGAGTACACATCCTTATAGAATATGTTCATATACTTATATGAAAAAAAAATCAAAAAAATTAAAATAAAAACTCCAAAAAACGTGGTCTTATCATTTTACCCCAGATTTAGTTTTAGCCATATTTTGTTAATTTTAACATCATCAGTACTTACCTTGATACTTTTTACAACTGCCATATTTGTTTGGAGTAATTATCTGAATAAAAACTTGAATGTAGAAATTAGTTTGAAAAGCAAAAATTCCATGAAAAAATTTATACTCTAAAACAAAAAATGTTAAAAATATTTAGATATCTTATATTATTATCTTAATTAACTAAAAAGGTAGTTTAAAGTATTCTTAACAGATATATTCAAAAAATGTATAATAATTATAACCTTGCAGAATAAATTTTGAAATTAAAATTTTTTTTAGGCATTTATCATTTTCCCCTGAATAGCTTATCATTTTACCCTGGTTTAGTTTTAGACATATTTTTCTTACACTAGCCATATTTTGTTAATTTTAACATCATCAGTGCTTAACTTGATAAATTTTAAAAAAGCCTTGTTGATTTGGAGCCTGTAACTAATATAGCTGTGAATGTAGCATTCGTCTTAGTTTGGCTCAAATTTTTACTGAAATTTATACTCTGAAACAAAAAATATTAAAACATATTTAGATATCTTATATTATTATCTAATTAACTAAAAATGTAGTTTTAAGTATTCTTAACAGATATAGCTTTACACAAGTTTAAATAATTATGACTAAGGTACCATAAAATTAAAAATTTTAATAATTTTTTTTGGGCATTTATCATTTCCCCCGGCCTTACCATTTTACCCCGTTTTACTATAATATATATACTATAATATATATATATATAATATATAATAATATATATATATATATATATATATATATATATATATACGTAACCGTCAAGTAGAAATTTATATGCAAGCTCTGTGTGACGTCATACTCACACGTCAGGATTTCTGCGTTACGTTTACTGTGACATCATGACTAATTTTATTGAATATATACCTAAGTTTACCATATTATTTAAACTTTGTATTACATAGTTAGAAATATATATATATATATATCAATATATATATATACTATATAATATATAATATAGTATAATATTATATATATTATATATAATATATATATATATATATATATATATATATATATATATATAATATATATATAAATATATATATATAATATATAGCTATATATATATATAATTATATATATATATATATATATATTATATATATATATATATATACTATATATATAAATATATATTATATTAATATATATATATATATATATATATATATATTTATATATATATATATAGCGTCGGGCGGGTGACTCGGACCACCTTAGGCATAACTTGGTCTCCCGACTCTCCCCTAATGCACTTTTGGATTTTTTTTTTTTGTAAATCACGGCCATTTATTAAGACCTTTTTTCACAAAAAAATAATAATCTAATTCTAATAATAAAAGTTTTTATTTAAAGTTTGAATAACGCTGAGTCAGCCTGACCGTGGAGGGGTTGAGCGGACCACCATTGAGGGGGTGATCGGACCATCTGTTTTAAATTCGTCTTTTACGTATAAATTCAATTTTATATTTTAAATTTTTACTTAATTTAATATAATTTCGCTTTAAATTCGTAATAGTATAAAAATGTCAATAATGATAAATAAATAAGATAAAAATAAATAATCCGATTCACCCCCTCTCCGCTCAAAAATTTTGAAAACACTTTCTTTCTATAAGATTTTTTATTTTAAAATTTCATTATTTTAAAAAATTTTCACTTAATAACTAATTTTTATCATATTTCAATTAATTATTATGTAATAAATGTCAATAATAATACGTAAATACGAAAAACAATGGTGGTGAGTCACCCCCTCATCAATTTTTACGGCAGGGGTGAATCGGACCAGTTAGGCCCCGTTTTTTTGCTACTAATACTGTTTGGATCAAGATTACTTTGCTAGTTTAAGCTAACATATTTCGAGTGTTCCAACTGAAACGAGTTATCCATCCACTTTTTTCTTCTAAATCAAAGTTAAAATATTTATTTACCACTTTTCAAAAGTGAAATTCTAATTAAGGACATTTTTTTGTATTTCTTACATTTTTTTTAAAAATCAATAAAAACTTTCTAGAATTAAAGATGATCTAAATAAACTTGTGTACTACCGCGTGGCTATTAATAGCGAAAGTTTTTTTTTTTTTTTTTTAATTTTTTTTTTATTTAAGAGTGGACCGAATCACCCCTCTAGAAAAGGTGGGCCCGGTCACCACCGCCCGCCCGCGACGGCTATAGATATATATATATATATATATTATATATTATATATATACTATATATATATATTATATATATATTATATATATATATATAATATATATATATATATATATATATATATATATATATGTCAGCATCCGAGAGTTCAGGCATGTAACTAGAAAACTATAACAGATACAAAAAAAACGAAAATAATTATCATTTTATTAATCAGGAGACAATTTTAACCCGCAGAAATTAAAAAATAATAAAAAATAACGCTTTTTAAAATAAATTGTTAAAAATGTTGAAAAAATTAGTTTTTTTGAAAATTCGAAGCTGCCGCTTACTCCGACTGAGCTGCAAGTGCCAAAATATTAATTTTTTTTTTTAAACTACGAATACCTGAGTAACAGAACGATGAATAGGTCAGGGTTTCTCTCGCCTACCAAGCGTAAAAAAAAAATGGTATTTGGCACCTTTTGCTTTCGGAGAACTAATGCACGTTTTAAGGTCAATCAAAGCGTACAATGGCCAGGTGTAAGATTTTACAAATATTTAAGGTGTTATTATAAATATTCACAAATAAAATAAATTTTTTTTTAAGTATATT
Organism: Trachelipus rathkii; assembly: GCA_015478945.1. Classification (NCBI taxonomy): domain Eukaryota; kingdom Metazoa; phylum Arthropoda; class Malacostraca; order Isopoda; family Trachelipodidae; genus Trachelipus; species Trachelipus rathkii. Next base: position 10,016 of record JABUQX010066481.1, read on the forward strand.
TGAGATTACTTGCTGAAATCAAAAAATGTTATTTATTATTTTCCTGTGGATGTTATAGTTTTCTAGTTACATGCCTGAACTCTTTGGGATCTAGCCATATAATATAAATTATATAATATATATATATATATATATATATATATATATATAATATATATTAATATATATATTATATATATATATATATATATATATATTATATATGACGTAGGCTTATCCTAACCTATATGGAAATACGCGCGTTGTCGTAAAAGTTTACGTTTACGTAGATCAATTTATATATGGCGTAGGCCTAACCTCTTTCTCTCTTTCTCTCTCTCTCTCTCTATCTCCTCTCTCTCTCTATTATAATATATAATATTTATATATATATATATATATATATATATATATATATATCTCTCTCTCTATATATATATAATATATATATATATATATTAGTATGTTTGCTCAATCTGCATTATTTATTTTTTTTATATTCTATCGTATGATAAATAATTATTAAACATATTTTTTATTTTTTATTTAATTAACTACGTTTGGTATATTAAATCACAGTATAAATATACTATGGTTTAATTATTTTAAATCATAAAAAAAAATTATCCAAAAAAAAATTATTTTTATCAATATAGAAATAATAAAAAAATATCAGAAAACAACATTGATGTGTTATCGCCTGAAAAAAAAATGCTGAAATTAGTCAAATTTTTTTTCGGAGTAATTTTTCATAATTTTATTAAAAATATGCATTTATAAATATACGCTAAGTGTAGAAAAACTTCACACAGAATTTTTTTGACCTACATTTCTGTAAATTAAAAAGTTCGTTGTAAGTTTTAAGATGAATAGTCTACGTATTAAGATTCACCCTTAGCTAAATTATTACTAAAAAATTAAACTTTAAATTTATCATTAGAATGCGTAAACTTCACTTCTAGTAATTTAGCAGCAATGGAAGATGTGCACATGTCAATTGCTTCAAGTGACTGGTCACTTTTAAATTTTTTGCAAAATCTCAATTTTTGATGATGAGATTTACGAGTTGTCTTTGCCAGATATGGTAAAATTCGAAGCTTTTTCAAGCTATATCCTTTCTGTAAACGTTAAATCCCAAGCTGGTACAGCACCTCCTGATAATACTTACCTCGTATCTGAAAAGAATTCCATATCAAATATTGTTTTTGCAAATGTTTTAAGTGCAGTGAATGAAGGCACAATCCTTATAAAATGTATAAATTTCAGTCCGTCCTCAATTACTCTTGACAAAAATACAGTCATTTCCAAGGTGAATTCCCTTGCTTTCCGAAGCACATGTTCCAATGTAAATAAAATAGAATCCTCAGAAGGGCTTTCAGACGCAGAGTTGCGTGATGTATATAAAGATATCCTCCTGTCAAAATCGAAGAAAGAAGCGGACCTAGTCGTCCTGCAAGATGCGTCGCAAATATATCAAATCCTTGATTTTCTAATTTCCAATAAAGAAGTAATAGCTTTAGGGAACGATAAAGTCGATCTCTGTCCTTTAGGCGAATTTAAGTTGGAGCTAACTCCAGACGCGCCAAAATATATATACACTCCAAATTATCAAATGCCTCATAAATTTCAGCAAGATATCGATGATTGGATCAACGATTGTATCCTGAAGGACTACATAGAGCCTTCCGATTCTCCTCATTCCAGTCCTTTATTAGTCATTCCCAAGAAAAATAGTTTAACACCAAGGGTGATTTTGGACTATCGAAAGCTTAATAAATATATCATCCCAATACAGTTCCCAATTCCGAGCATCCAGGATACACTCTCCAAGCTGGGAAATTCCAATGTGTATACCTCTTTGGATTTATTGACCGGTTACTACAATGTGGGAGTCACTGCAGAAAGCCGTCCTTACCTTGCTTTTTCTTCACCCCGGAGACATTGGCAGCCGAAAGTTTTGCCAATGGGTGTACGCACAGCGCCTAACGTCTTTTGTAAAATAATGGAGACAGCGCTATCTCACCTCCTGGGTATCCATGCTCTCATATATCTCGACGATATCATTGTTTTTTCCAAATATATCGAGTCCCATTATCATAGTCTCAAACTGGTATTCGAAGCTTTGAAAAAGGCAAAGTTAAAAGTCAAACTGGAAAAAGCGAACTTTTTCAAACGATCTCTTGTGTATTTAGGTTTTCTAAGTAGTTCTGATGGTCTATCCGCCGATCCCACGAAACTCCAAGCGCTCAAATCCTTCCCAGTTCTCACAGATGTCACGTCAGCACGTGCTTTCATAGGTTTTACATCTTTTTATCGATCTTTAATTCCCTCCTTTAGTGTTGTGGCACAACCTATAACATCTTTGTTTCGTAAAAATGCAAAATTTGTCTGGTCAAATGAACAACAGAAAGCTTTTGAAACACTTAAGCAGAAGCTTATTGTTGAACCCATCTTACAATTTCCCGATTTCTCAAAAGAATTTATCATTTGTACCGACGCAAGTGGTATTGGGTTAGGGGCAGTATTAGCTCAAAAAGATTCCCAAGGTAACGATCGTCCCGTTTCGTTTGCTTCCAGAATGCTAAGTAAGTCAGAAAAGAACTATAGTTTAATCGACAGAGAAGCCTTAGCTATAACATGGGCTTTATCTAAGTTCCGTAATATTGTTTTTGGATATAAAATTAAGATATTCACTGATCATTAGCCTTTGGTTTCCATTTTTAAAAATAAAGATTTATCTCACAAGCTTGCCAGATGGGCACTTAAACAGGGTTCACACTTTCTGGAAAGTCAGGAAAAAAAATTGGTCAGGGAAACGTTTTAAGATATGCTGAAAGTCAGGGAAATTCCAAGTAAGTCAGGGAAATTTTAAAATTTCAAAAAACATCAGACTTCACTTTCAATGTCTATAACTTCAGTTGTTCATGATATATTATTTTTTCCTTTACTGTATAATTGTGGAATAAGAGATGTATATGATAAGTGAATGAAAAGGATGGGCGAGGAATGACAATTCATAAATCTATTTCTATCCTGTTTCTTTCTATTTTTAGTTCACTATTAGCTCTACTTTCTTCCTATTCTGTTCGTAAGATTGTTCCAAGTTCATTCCTTCCTCGATTTGAAGGTGATTGGATATCATGGATGTGTTTTAGGACTGGTAATGACTCTATGAACTTAATCCTGTTTCTATCTTTTTCTTTTATTCATTTACACCATCTCTTGCCAAGGCTCGTACATTTTTTTATATATGAGACGTTTGACCGAAGTGACATCTCATATGGATTTTTTGCTGACAGTTGAAGGTATTCTATTATTTTATTTATAAAAATGACTTCAAAATAACAAAAAAACTAACTTTAAACGGACACAGTGGTGGACGATCAAAACTGAACCCACGTTTTTTATCCGGTGGCAATTGCGCAGACGTCACAACCCAGGACCTCTACTAGTCCACCGGACATAAACTGAGGCCCAACTAACAGCTATGTCAAAAGACACTTAATCTATACAACAACATCGGAAACGACCACGCCGACAGACTTTCAACAATTACAAGAGAAGGACAACTCATTTGCAAAATTTAATTACACAAACCTACCAGGCAAGGATCAACCATACACATGGAAAAAACTCTTTATCACGATTACGTGTTCTCTCATAACACAACTATCTAGTGAAAGTTGAATGCACTGAACTCACATAATGCCATTCCATCAACTTCCAATCATACTCAACCGATAGTGTTCTTTGATATGAGTTTTTCTATTTACAATAAACAACCACAACCCAAAACCATAAAATCAATCAGTTTCATCTTTTTAGCATTAAAGATTATGTTACAAGATACTAGAACATATTCAACTGGGCAACATATATAAAAACCTAGAGTGGCATGATCTACAAATGTCTTAATAAAAACTCGTGTGCAGACTATAGAGGAAACATTTAAATTTAACTGTTTCCAGACTAGATAGTGCAGTAGCTTCAATGGCCAATGAAATGTAAATATGGGATTAACCATGGACTTGCTCCCTATTTTTCTAGGAAGCCAAAAAGCACAATGCACTCTACTTTGCAGTGAAGCTCATTCTACACCATTCGAATTAAAATTCAAATACTTTTTGGATGTGAATTGTACTTTCATAGAGGACTTGATTAGTTTTTAATCTCATATACGCTACACTACGGAATCAATGTTATGTGGGCAATTGTGGGCAAATTATTAAATTAGGACTGACTGATGTTTTCGCATGGAAATGCGACAAGTGGCAAAGCGAGGGTTTTTCTATAAAATTAAAGCAATTTTAGTGGAGAATCTTGAAAGAACATAGTCTGATTTCTCAAAGACCAGTGGGGACTTATAGATCTCATACAAGTATTCATAAAGTTCCTTCACTCAAAAATTTTTGACAATGTAAGAGCTGCCATAGGAGATATGAGAACATCTCAAAGAGTCAAAAACAGAACCAAAAAGAAGAAGGGAATAAAAAGCGTTGAAAAAAGAAAATTATCCATACAGACTATAAACTTGAACGAGCAGATGAAAATGTTAAAACTGAAGCTTGACAGCAAAGTTAAGACGCATATAAAATCAAAAATTTCAGCCAATGCATCTGAGAAGAAAAAGTTAACTAATCTCCCCATTTAGAACTTTTGTGATCACAGTGGATGTTATTCACCTATGCTATTAATGTAAGCTTTTAATTTATTTTCTTTTTGTATAAATAAAACTGTTTACTTTTGGAAAATATAAAAAAGGAGTGCGTTGGACGGCTATGGGGAATGGTATAGGCTGTATTACTAAAAAAAAAATATATATTTTTAAATTCATCCATGATGATGAACAGTTTCTAAAGTAAATTTTCAATAATTTAATGTATGAACTGAGTAAATGGGCTGCAATAATGATTAATAGATATTTTATACGCCAAAAATAACGAACGCGCTGGTCAGGGAAAATTTAGGGATTTGGTCAGGGAAAGTCAGGGAATGTCAAATTCAAAATTTCAGTGTGAACCCTGTTAAAGTAAACTCTTTCGATCCCGAAATTCTGTATATTGAAGGAAGAAAAATATATGTCCTGACTATTTATCACGAAATCTGCCCCCTCTCGTCCCAGTCAGTTTTGTCTCCAATATAGAATCATCAATCTTAAATAAAAAGTTGTTTAATCTCACCTCTGAAGTTATTAAAAACGAACAAGAAAAATGTCCAAGGTTAGCACCTATAATCAATTTCATTAAGAGAACAGGAAAAACATATAGCTTCCCTCATGCATATATTAAAAATATTTTGTACTTCATTACGAAAGATATGCAATATCTGATTGAAATCCCTGACTCTTTAATTTATATTGTCTATCGAAGTGAAAAGTATGATTGATTTTGTGTTGGTGAAGAAGGAGATGTTGAAGTATGTGTTGGATGTTAAATCAGTGAGGGGTTTAGGAATGGATTATCGGATCATTATGCTACCTGTTCTAAATGTAACACAATTAAGTTAGTCTGGGGGCTTGGCAAATGACCGAGAGCGAAAAGGTGTACGCCACACAGGAAGAACGATAAAAATTAACAAGACAGTCTGAGGAAACAGTTAACCCAACCCGTCGCAACAGACAATAAGGAAAGTACTGTAAAAAGCAGCGCTACGCTAAGTAAATTCGGCCACCCAACCCCACCACCTGAATGTGAAACAAGGTGATACTGAAGAAAATCTGGAGCAGCAAATGAACGGAGTCAATTAAGCTCTAATATGCATAAGAAGTGTGTGGCAATGTGCCTAAAAGTAGGAAGTCAAAGAATGTTAACAGAAGATGGTGGATGAAGAGGTAGATGAAAGCGCGTTAAAAGTAAAAAAGCCACAAGCGTGGTTGAACTGCTACTAAAAAGTGCAAACTAGAGATGAAGTTTCAAAAGAAAGCTGCTTGGAATTATATAAAGGAGGAAAAAAGAAATAACAAAAGGTGCATACGTAGGAGGCAAAACAAGAGGTAAATGAACACAGTTTGGGAAGGAGTTGAAATGAGACATAAAAGGCGAAATAGGAAGCTCTTAAACCTGGAAGAGACAAGCGCCGAAAAGTCGTTAAAGAAATGAAATAAGCGGGAATCACTATAGACCACACCAAACTAAAATCGAATAACGGCGAATGGGCGCTTATAGTAACCTGCATGAAATAGGACCTGTGAGGGAAGCAGTTGTGGAAAGAAACCACCTTCCCGAAAATCTGCACCAATTTATTAACACCAAGTAATGATGAGGTGTTACGTGAATGTGTGTGGTTGATGCGTACGCAAGAGAAGGAATAGTTTCTTGGAGATTACTGGAGTTCATTAGTAAGGCAGGAGTAATGGTTAGAGTGAGAAAGTTGAAGAATATGGTAAATCTGCAGGTTATAGATGAAATTACTAGTTGAATGACTCAAGAGCGGAGCGAGATGTGAATTGATTCGAATTGAAATTGTGTAATTAGCGTTTATGGAAGGGTATAGTTCCCAGCGGAGTTGGACACGCCGAAGCCGCAAACACCAGTCCCACAACCTCAAGTACCCATATACTACACAACAGACGGACATCACGCAGCCAGAAACACAAAGCGGCAGACTAAATGCTAGACAAAATCTACTCCACGGGAATAAGATATACTATTCGAGCTGCTATGTAGGGAAAGGTATCATAGCTCACACCTACTATCTATATTCGAGATGAAACCAGCAAGCTCGCTCGCAGTTCGCAACTGACACGGGACCTCGCCGCTTGGTGCAAGACACACACGCGCGCCAGATAGGAGTCCCGGCCTAAGAGGGTGTCAGTGGATCAAATCTTTAACATTGAAACAAATGTAGAGCAAATGAATGCGAAAGAAGAATAAACCACTCCTATATTATACATAACGCTTTTACTGCGAACACTTTACAACAGCGGATATGAATGTAGAGTTAAATGGGCCACAAGCTTTATGGCAGTGTGACTAGTGGATCATAGCTTCTGAATGGAAAGACTCAAAGTATGTATGACAGATAGTGAAGCGTGTCGTAACGAAATAAAATGGTGTCCACATGTGATTGGTTAGAGAAAATTAATAAAACAAATCACGCGACCGAGCAGTGAGACAAGGGTCCTAGTGTTATCGTCACACTATCCCATTGTTATTCAAATGTGTATATGGATGGGGGTTATAAAGAATTAGAGGTAGGGATTGACCAGGAAATGGAGTTAGTAATGATGAGAGAATGGAGCAAGGGAGGGGAGGGTAGCCCCTACCTATTATATGCGGATGAATTATTTGGCATTGCTGCTGCGACGAATCTGAAGAGAGCTTTAGAGGATTGGTAGTTGGTAGACGGGTTTGGGCAGGGTTTGTAAAAGGGAGGAGTTTCAAACATAATCTCAAACATAGACTAAGACGTAACGAGTACCTCAATAGACACAGCATTGCTGATGTGAGACGTCCATCAGAGTAGAAAGTTATGTTAAGATTAGAATGAGCAGCTGGCAGCAAGTCGCGTACTGGAGTGTAAAAACCAAATTACTAAAGAAGGGACCCCACCACATTAGAATCACCTGAGCGACCATCGAGAAGCAAACAGAGACGACAACCACGAGAAATGCATGCAGAGATGAGTAGGAAAGTTGTGAATGGCCCAAGAGGCACAAAGGCTTGCTGTGACAATACATAAATCCTTGAAGTGAACATCGGTAAAGCGGACTAGTCTTGAGTGCGCTAGCAAGTCCTACATGAGGTACTGCTTGAGCTACAACTGCGTGTTATATAGCACCCTCATGGCGATAAGTGAGGACTATGGTCTGGAATAAGAAGTATAGATCTAAAGTTTCAATGTGTTCAGCATGGACCAATCTTAGGGGCATGTACGGTGTGAAAAGGAAAAATTAATTATTTAAAAAATTATAAGGAATGAACGAATTAGAGAGTTTGTGGTGTTGAAGAAAGGGTAAATGAGAGAATAAATGAAAGTATGTTGAGATGGTTTGGTCATGTGGAAGTGAATGATAAGCCGGTTGGTTAAGCGGATTGTATATAGTGGAGAGTGTGTTTGGGAACCGACCGGCTGGGAGACCGAAGAGAAAGTGGATTGAGTCTGTGAACGAATGTCTGAGGAGAGAAATGTGAGTTTGGCAGAGGCGAGAATAAAGGTGCATTGATAGGAGAGAATGGCCGGTTTTTTTTTATGGGGGTATGGTTGTGCCCACCTGGACCAAGGGATAAACCCTTACACTGACGACTTACCATGAGGGTCCGTCGCGTCCCATGAAGCTCTAGGGTGGATTTTTCATGATTGCGACGACAGTTCCTCACTAATTAATGGTAAGAGGGGGCCGGTAAGGCTGGGCTTTCCTTCTCGACTTTTGTCATATTCTTTCTAACTGCCTTACTTCTCTTCCGAAGCATGATAAGTATATCAACACGACAAAGAGGAAAGATAAAGAAAGAAAGAAAGAAATAACATCACAATATATATACCCTACTACACCCTAACCAACTCCACATACATCCATATCAATAATATATAACCACACCACATACTACCACATACACTACATACCATAACACATATATCACCTATATATATAAACAACTTAACACATCTATATACAATTAACACCGACACAACCCACCATCCCACTAACACCTATTATATATAATAAATACACTATATCATATAATAAAAACTACATACTAATAACAACATAACTCATACCATCAACACATATAACATAAATAAAACCCATACCCTAACTCACATACTATTAAACTAATATATATATATACGTCATGTACCTCGTGGTAAGAGTAAACTTATAAGCTTATCAAACGATGGCAACTTCTGAGTGACTACGACATATTTCCTACTAAAATATATGCGTTAGTACGCTAACGAGGGACGTGAACAAACATTTTTTCAATTTTCATCTATCTATGAAGAATTGATTGAGCTTATGAGTCAATGCATCTGTGATTATAGATGAAATTCTACTTCTTTAAATCTTCGACTGTTGTTATGCAAATGGACAAGTTGACAGGGATTGTTCGCTTTGTCCTACAATCTGGTCCGATTGAATTATTCATACAATTGATACCAGTCAAATATGATAACGTTCCAAATATGAAAGGGAATTACGCTGGCGTCTAATCAACATTGCGTGCGAAGTTCAAAGTTGCTCATTAAGAGCTGTGCACAGCACATTCCCATAATTTACTTCGAAAAAGTATGACAGGGTTTGTCCTACTGCAGCCGAATTTTAGGACCTGCATAGCTTTTATACTTGGCTTGAATCTACCCCAGTGAAAGAGTTGGCTGTTAACAAAGCCTCGTGTGACACGATGTAAAAATACAACGCATGTGTGAACGACATTCAATAAAATATCTAGTATTCCTTTGTAATAATTTCAATGATAAGGCCCCAGTAGAATTACAGCCAGTGGTTTCAGGCAACCTTAACCAGTCTCTAATAACTTCTGAAACGATGTTAAATTGGTTATCTTTGTCTTCTATTGAATACTCGATCTACCTCAGTTTTCACTTTTATACATACGTCAACAAGTTTCCGAGTTTGCATATTAGCTTCATTTAACTTTTAGCTTACTAATAGATCTACCACTAAATAAACATTCATTTTTAAAACTACCATGTTATCCCGGATATTTCAATTCTGTCAGTCCTGAAATAAGTAACAATCTATTCGTGCAATATCTTCCTTTATTTTGAACAACCGTGACCATCTTGCCAATAATCACATCAGATACGAGAAATTCTTACATGCTTTTAGTACACAAATTCATTCAGAGGATCTAAACATTAAAACCAATTATCATCCACTTTACAAAAAATTGTTACAACGGACATTTATTTTTTTTATTGCGACTCCCTTCGTGGTAATAGTTACTTTGATTTCCAGGTTATTTTTAAGTTTTTTATGGTAGGAGTTACTTTTTCTTTTCTCCTAGAATTGGAAAAGGAAATGTAAAAATTTATGGCATTTATTTTAGGACATGTTAATTTACAAATGAATTGATGTCTTTGTGTAAAAACGACTAGGAAAATGACAGTTTAATTAATAAAAACGCTTTCTCTTCTGCTCCTGCTGCTTTGAATAAAAAAGCCCACCAATAAATACACAGCCGCAAATGGCTGTCACACCGAATATAAGAAGCAAAACTTTCTTCCAAGTTGTTAAAGAAGAAGGCCGTGGGTCATCAACATGATCTGGAAATAAATTTTAAAAAAATAAATAACAAATCTTAACAGAAAATCGTATGTTAAATATCTTTGATTGACTAAGTTTGATAATTTAGTAACAAATGGTTAAAAACTAATAATGAGATAAATTTTCTTAAGTGTTAGGAAATGCTTTTAAACAAAAAGTTATATTCGGTTAAATTGCAGCTTAAAATCTTAAATGTAACAGAATTCATTTTTTTTATCTTCCCCATGGGACCCCAATATTGGAGTGGTGTGCACCATACACCGGAAACTGAATAGTTAAGTGGAAGAACATGACTAAGTCGAAATAAAAGCCACCCCATACCCTTAAGTGCGAGCCTGTAGCACCCAAAAATCCACCCTAGGACTTCAAAACACCGCGACGAAAACTCACTGTCGTATCTCGTCAATGTTAGGGATGCCTCCTCACAAAACTCAGCCATTCACTCATATTATGCACAATTCTTCTCGCTTGAAACAAATTCACATTCTTTCCCTTCAGATACTCCTATACTGACTCGACCCACTTTTTATTCTTCGTCTCACTGACGGTCGATTCCCAGCACACTAACCTCTATACATCTGCTTAACCAACCGGTATTTCCTTTATCTTTTCTATATGACCAAGCCATCATAATATACTCTCATTCATGCCTTTCTTCACACCACACAGCTCCCTAACGCGTTCATTTCTCATTTCTTCTAACACTTAACTCGAACCTAAGATTATCCATTTGAACATGCTGACCCTTAGATCTACAAATCTTATCCCACACTAGTTTCGATATTATACATTAACACGGGTAACAACATACCCTCATGCAGAACACTAGTAAACTCAACACTTAATCCCCTTGCATTCACCAAAGATTTAGTTGCACCACCCACAACTTTCCTATTACAGTGTGTATCATCCGATCCATTTTCATACAAAATATAGCCTAAATATTTAAACTTAGATATTTATTCCAGTTGTTTATCATCCAACATGAATTCACACCAACTCTCCTCACCCAACATCACCAACTTACTCTTATCTACATTTATTTTCAAGCCCCTCCTTACACAAGCTGCCAAACCCTTCTACATAATATATTTATCGCACATCTTTTACGGTAAATCAGGCTACCACTGCACTTTAACAACAAATTAACAGCAGTTTTTTAGCATCGAAAAATAAGGTACCATTAATATAAAGCAAAACATTAAATTATTTTTTACCTTTAGGATTGGTGAGAAGAGGGGGGAAGATAATCAATGTACATAGAAAAGGTGAATTTGATGCTCTTCAGTGTGTGTAAGCTGGAGTGAAAAGAAATGAGAGGGAGGAAAGAAGGAGTTACGATTCTGATGAGTGATCTGTGGTAAAGAACTATGATGTGGAATTAGAGGTATAGATCAAAGTAACAATCTGTTCAGATGGACAATCCTAGGGGCGTGTTAAGTGTGAGAAGAATTGATAAAATGAGGAATGAACGTGTTAGGGAGTTGTGTGGTGTGAAGAAAAGCGTAAATGAGAGAATAAACGAGAGTGCATTAAGATGGTTTGGACATATGGAAAGGATGGATGATAGTCGGTTGGTCAAGCGGATGTAATAGTGGTGAGTGTGCTGAAAATAGACTGGCTGGAAGGCCGAAGAAAGAGTGGATAGAGTCAGTAAAGGAATGTCTGAAGGAAAGTAATATGAGTTTGGCAGAGGCGAGAAGGAAGGTGCATAATAGGAATTAATAGCGGGGTTTTGAGTGGGTATGGTTGTGGGCCTGGCCCAAGGGATGAACCCTACATTCACAAAATACCACGGGGTGAGTTCGTCGCTATCTTGTGAAGCCTTAGGGTGGATATTTTTGACTTACGTCAGTTACTCTACTACTTTTCTGTTTCTGTTGTATGTTGAGCACCTAACCCTCAATCTGGGGAAAGGAGATAAATTATGATAATAGTGAATGTGTGTGGGTTTGATGATGTAAGAAGTAGGTATTTTGGCGGCAGTATATGATCCATCTGAGGGCGAGATTTTCTTGAATTATCTGAATAATGTTTAAGGCGAGGTGAGTGGTGGGTACACAAAGTAATATGTTCAGATGGTCAATACTAGGGGAGTGTTAAGTGTGAGAAGAATTGATAAAATGAGGAATGAACGTGTTAGGGAGTTGTGTGGTGTGAAGAAAGGCGTAAATGAGAATAAACGAGAGTGCATTAAGATGGTTTGGTCATATGGAAAGGCTAGATAATAGTCGGTTGGTTAAGAAAATGAAAAAATGGTGAGTCTGCTGGGAATCTACCAGCTGGGAGACCGAAGAAAGAGTCGATTTAGTTATCAAAGGAATGTCTGAAAGAAAGTAAAATGAGTTTAGCAGAGGCGAGAAGAAAGGTGCATAATAGGACTTAATAGCGGGGTTTTGCGAGTGGGTATGGTTGTGGGCCTGTCCCAAGGGATGAACCCTACATTCACAAGATACCACGGCGAGGGTCCGTCGCTGTCTTTTGAAGCCCTAGGGTGGATATTTTTTGACTTACGTCAGTTACTCTACTACTTTTCTGTTCCTATTGTATGTTGCGCACCTCACCTTCAATCTGGGGAAGGGAGATAAATGATAATGATGAATAGTGAAATGTGTGAGAGTTTGATGGTATAAGAAGTAGGTATTTTGGGGGAGGGGGTAATAGGTAGAGTGAGAAAGTCGAAAAATGGCAAATAAGCAGGTATAGATGGAATTACTGGTGAAATGATCAAGAATAGAGGGGAGATTGTTGAAGTTGTGTAACAAAGCGTTTATGGAGGGTGTAATTCCGGAGGACTAGAGAGCAGTGATAGTATCCTTTTTTAAGTGCAAGGGAGACAAAAGGAAGTGTAGAAACTTTATTGGAATTAGTTTATCCAATGTTGCAGAGAAGATATATATACTGATATTTTGGTTGAAAGAATGCGTCGATTAAGTGAGGGGTTGATAATTGAAGAACAAGATGCTTTTAGAAGTGGTAGAGAATGTGTAGATAAAATTTTTGCATTGAAACAAATGAGTGAGAAAATGAGAAGATTAACCTGTATTTAGGTCTTATGGATATGCAACAGGCGTATACTGTGATTAATATGGAAGCTCTGTGACAGGTGTTAATGATATATAGTGTTGGTGGTGTTGATAGCGAAGAGTGTGTAAGAATAAATGAAGTGGAAGGTGAATGGTTTAATATTAAGAGTAGAGTGAGGCAGGAATGTGTTGTCTTTATGACTATTTAATTCGTATATTATTGGGATAATGGAATAATTTTAGGTAAGGTTGGAAGGGTAGGGAGTTAGGCTTATGGAAAATGATAGTGAGTGAAGGATACCTTGCTTATTGTACCCAGATAATTTGGTTATATGTGGTGAGACGGAATAAGTTTAAAAAGATTGGTAGAGGGGTTTGAAAGTAAATGTAGAAAAGAACAAGGTAATGGTTGTAGGTGAGGAGAGTCTAAAGTGTGAAATCGTGTTGAATGGTAGGCATTTGGAACAAGTATCTTATTTTAAATATTTAGGCTATTCGTTAGATTAAAAGGAAAAGGAAGATGCCGTGTAGTAGAAATTAAATCCTTGTTGAATACAAGGGGACTAACTCTTTTGTGCGCTAGGGTTTTGCACCAGGGTATATTATTACCGGTGTTAACGGATAGTAGTGAAACTAGGGTGTGGAATAAGAGGTATAAATCTAAGGTGCAGTCTGTTCATATGGATAATAATATTAGTGGCGTGTTAGTAGAGAAAAATTTTTAAGATGAGAAATGAACGTATTTTGGAGTTGTGTGGTGTGATGAAAGGAGTATATGAGAAAATAAATGCGAGTATATGAAAGGGGTTTCATCATTTGGAAAGAATGGATAGTAGTATATTGGTTATGCGGGTGCATAGTGGTGAGAATGTTGGGAAGCGACCGGCTGGGAGAACAAGGAAAAAGTGGATTTTGTCAGTTATAGTGTCTAAAGGAAAAAACAAATGTGAATTTGGTTCAAGCGAAAGGAACGGTGTATAAAAGGAGCGAATGGCGTAGTTTTGTGAGGAAGGGGGCATGGTTGTGGACCTGGCCCAGGGGATGAAACCCGACACTGAAAAGATGTGTCAATGTTGTGAAGCTCTAGGGTGGACTTTTGGCTAAGATGGACTCGCACTTAAAGGTATGGGTGGGGCTTTCTTTTCCACTTAAATTATGTTCTTCTACCTAATTAATCTGTTTTCACTGTTTCACACACCACCCCCAATTTGTGGTGATCTATGGGAAGGATAAAAAAAACAAAAAGTAAAAAAAAAAACAAATATATACTCAAAATTAAATGAAACAAATACCTCTTGGTGCTTCAAAAAACGATGCCGATGGAGCTACATTCGATCTATCTTCAATTTCTACCTATTTTTTTAAAGTAAATAATAATAATAATAATAATAATAATAATAATAATAATAATAATAAGCTAATGCTTATTCATTAATTTACACTATTTTAAAGAAATGTGAATGCAGCATTTGGTAGAAGAGAATAAGAATCAAGCAACCAAAAAGTTAGTCAATCAAACTCTGTCGTTACTTAAATCCTTCAAAGTCTTTGCTGAACATTATACAAAAAGAATTTGTAACTATGAACATTTTTCGATCAAATTATTTTCATACTAGAGTAGCAACAAAAGATATTGTAATAAACCTATTTCTTTAAGTACATTAGTATATTTCACTATGTTCCTCTCTAATTACTATAAGTTTGAAGTTAAATTTAATAAACTATAACTACCTCCGGTGAAGTTAAATCATAAAGTCGAAGAGCAAGGATGTCATGAGTATCAGTTAATGCTCCTGTCGCGGCCGACACTCCAAAATAATAACCCGTTGGCAAAATTACGCCCTGAACTGAGAAACATTCCTTAAACTCCCTCGTATTATCGATATTAGTAGAAACTGGAAAAAGAAAGCCAATAATGAAGCAACAAACAAGAGAGAAAATTTTCAACTATTTTTTCAAAATTCATAAGAGTAAGCCTACACTTAAAAAAAAAAAAAAGAGATTAATAACTCAATATCTAACTATTCAGTGAAGAATATGAACTCTAGAAACATACCTGTTAACACGTCTTTGAAGTACTTTATGGACAAAAAAGTGTCATGATTTAAATTTCTAAATTTTGATCCGCAACCTGCTAGCTGTGTGTGCGTACCATCTCTGTCGTGATCGTAATGTAGGGTTCCATTATTAATCATTGCAGATATATAAGGATGCACATGCTATTATATATATATATATATATATATATATATATATATATATATATATATATATATATATATATATATATATATATATATATATATATATATATATATATATATATATATATATATATATATATATATATTTTTATATCTCTCCAGCATATATATATATATATATATATATATATATATATATATATATATATATAGTATTTATAAAGTATTTATAGCATTTAAAGTATTTATAAAGGTAGAGTAGCGCGCATACTTGCAGCGGTGAAATTACCTCAAATTTTGCTTATGGTATGTATGACATTCCAGTGTCTAATGATTCGCCTTTCTGTTCTGCGTGCATATCCACACTCAACCTCCAGACAACATCTTACAGACATCACCTTTTATCCACATATCATATACACATACTTATATTCACACCCCTCTTCTAGACTTCTTACAGACATCCCTAACCCTCATATCCCTATGTGTGGGGGAGAAAGAATTACCCACATCGTATGACCTGCGTGTTGTAGAAGGCGAGTAAAAGGATGGTGGTAGTTGGGTTGGCTGCCCACTACCACTTGTCTTTTGCAAGGAATGCTAATGAATGCCTAGGAGAAGGTCGTGATCGCCGTAACCGGCCTTCTATCTAACGGCGAAAATGTATGAATTGTATGGGTACACGGAATGTCAGAGGAATAAATGTTGAGGAGAAGAGGAGAGCGGTGACGGATGTATTTAGAAATGGGAGATTTGATTAGCTCACGGTGACTGAAAAAAGATGAAAGGAAACGGTGAGAATGAGTGGTGGTGTGAAATGCGTTTGTGCTGGTGTGGAAAGGAATGAGAGGGGGAGTTAAGGAGTTGATAAAAAAAAGGATGGTATAACAGGTAGGTGATCAAAAAAGGGATGGTATAACAGGTAGCTTTGGGGTGTCGGGAGAAAATGAGAATGGTAGGAAAGGGATTGATTTCTGTGAGGAGAGAGTATGTGTGTAAGTAATACTTTCTTTAAACACAAAAGCATCCATAAGTATACTAGAGTTGGTGTAAGTAGAGATGGTATCGAAGTGAAAAGTATGATTGATATTTGTTGGCGAAGATGTTGAAGTATGTGTTGAATGTTAAATCAGTGAAGGAGTTAGAAATGGGATTATCGGATCATTATGTTGCTTTATGTAACATTAAGTTAGTGGGGGCTTGGATGGAGATGAAGGTGATAAGGAAGGAAGTGGGTAGAATTAAGAATGAGAAGTTAAGTGAATAAGGTAATAAGGATAAGTATTTAAGAGCGCTTGCTAATAAATCAGTTGAATGAGAACAAGATGAAACTGAACAAATCTGGAAGCAAATGAAGGAAGAGGTTGTTAATAATACAAAAGCATTTCTTAGATCATCTGGAATCTTATTCACTTCTTTCCGATCGCCAGTACGGCTTTCGGCGCTCGAGGTCTACTGGCGATATACTTTCCTATCTTACTGATTTATGGTTTTCCGCTCTTAGGAACTACGGGGAGACTTGCGTGGTGGCGCTTGACATATCCAAAGCATTTGACCGGGTATGGCACGCGTCACTGCTCTCCAAGCTCCCCTCCTTTGGGTTTCCTCCTTCTCTTTGCTTACTTATGTCTAGTTTTCTTTGAAATCGGTCAATATCGGCCGTTGTTGACGGGGCGACAACTACTACTTTTTCTGTCAATAGTGGTGTTCCTCAGGGTTCTGTTTTATCTCCTACTTTATTCCTACTTTTCATTAATGATCTCACCTGCACATCTAACTATATCCACTCGTATGACGATGACTCGACCCTTCATTCTTCAACTCATTTCAATTCTGCTCCCTCTTTTACTTCTAGAATTGCCTCTCGTCTTAATCTTTCCGATTCTATTCTCGCTGATCTGGATAGAATTTCCGAGTGGGGTGGTCTAAACCCTTGTGAAATTCAATTCTTTAAAAACCCAACTTCTACAAATCTCCCTCTCTAAAACATCTAACTTTCCTAAATCTTTTGACGATTCTCTCGTCTCTCCTGTTGACAATATAAACATTCTTGGCCTCAACATAAACAAAAAATGTCTTAGAAACCTCACATCACAGCGATTGCTCAAAGAAACTGGGAGTTCTGTTTAGACTGCGACTTTTTTCCTATTCTCAGTTACTCCAGCCATACAAGGGCCTCATCCGCCCTTGTATGGAGTATTGCTCTCATATCTGGATGGGGGGGGGGTTCGGTTTCACCCGGCTTTTGGATAGTGTCGGGTCAAAGGCCAAAAGACTTATAAACAGTTCCGTACTTTCCACTTCACTTGACCCTCTATCTTTGCGGCGTGATGCTGGTGCTTTATCTCTTTTTCTATAGGTACCGCAGCGGCAAGTGCTCGAGGGAACTTATCACTCGTGTACCACCACCTTTACGACTCCCTCGTAGTACAAGGGGTGCTGTGTCTGCGCATGAGTTTTTAGTTGACATTGGTAACTCCAGGCTAGTTCGCTGCAGAACTTCCTTCTTTCCTGCCACCTCTGTTCTGTGGAATTCTCTTCCATCTTCTGTGTTTCCTGCCGAATTTAATCGCCCTTACTTCAAAGCCTGCGTCTGTGCTCATCTGCGTAATTTGAGTTAGTTGGTGAACTTATGAGGCGTGCACCACCCCCTCCTTGAATAGGGCTCCGCCCGTGAGTGGTGGTGATAAAAAAAAAAAAAAGTGGATGTGCTAAAGTAGGAAATAAGAATTGCCACAGTGAGTGGCGCAATGAAGAAATGATACAAGCGGTTAAAAGTAAAAAGGAAGCGATCTGCTTAGAATAATGAATAGGAATTGTGTTTTCGTAACTAAAGAAATGGATGGGAGGAGAGTGTGGAGGGAACACCTTGAAAATCTGCATAACATTGGCAGTAATAAAGAGGTGAATGTGTGTCGGTTGGTGCCAGAAGGAATAGGTATTTTGGGGATGAGGCCATTAGCAGGGAGGAGGTAATGGGTAGAGTGAGAAAGTTGACGAATGGTAAATCTGCTGGAATAGATGAAATTACTGGTGAAATGATCAAGAACGTAGGCGAGATGGTGATTGAGTGGATTTGGAAGTTGTGTAACAAAGCGTTTATGGAGCGTATAGTTCCGACGGATTGGAGGAGAGCAGTAATACTATCCTTACATAAAGGTAAGGGGGATAAGGGTAACCGTAGGAATTATACGAGAATTAGTAAATTGACTGTTGCAGGGAAGACATATGCTGGTATTTTGGTAGAAAGAGTGCGTTGAGTGACTGACGGCCTGATTGGTGAAGAACAAGGTGCGTTTAGAAGTGGTAGAGGATGTGTAGATCAAATCTGTAAATTGAAGCAAATGATTGAGAAAATGAGAGAATAATAAATTGTGTTTAGGTTTTATGGATTTGCAACAGGCGTATGATAGGATTAACAGGGAAGCTCTATGACAGGTGTTAGTGACATATGGTGTTGATGGTAGGTTTCTGAATAGAATCAAAGTATGTAAGTATGTATGAAGATAGTGAAGCGTGTGCAAGAATAAATGGAATTAAAAGTGACTGGATTAATATTAATAGCGGAGTGAGACAGGGATGTGTTATGTCTCCTTGGTTATTCAATTTATATATGGATGGGGTTATGAAAGAATTAAAGGTGGGGGTGGTGGGAGGTGTTAGAATAATGAAGAATGGAGGAGAGTGGAGGGTGCCCTACCTATTATATGCAGATGATTTGGTTTTGTGTGGCGAATCTGAAAAGAGTTTGAGAGGACTGGTAGAGGGATGTGGCAGGGTGTGTAAACAGAGAGGTTTGAAAGTAAACGTAGATAAGAGTAAGGTTATGGTTGTGAGTGAGGACAGTCCTCGGTGTGAAGTTAGGTTGGATGGTGAGCAACTGGAACAAGTGTCTGAGTTTAAATATTTAGGATATACGTTGAATGAAAAGGGAACGGACGATGCAGAGTGTAGAAGGAAAATTGTGAATGGTAGGAGGTGGCTAAATCCTTGGTGGCCGAAAAGGGACTAAGTCTTGAGTGGGTTAGAGTCTTACATGAGGGTATATTGTTACCTATTTTAATGTATAGTAGTGAAACTATGGTCTGGGATAAGAGGTATAGATCTAAAGTACAATTTGTTCTGATGGACAATCTTAGGGGTGTATTAGGTGCGAGAAGAATTGATAAAATGAAGAATGAACAGATTAGGGAGTTGTGTAGTGTGAAGAAAGGAGCAAATGAGAGAATAAATGAAAGTACATTGAGATAGTTTGGTCATGTGGAAAGGATGGATGATAGACAGTTGGTTAAGCGAATGTATAATGGTGAGTGTGTTGGGAATCGACTGTCTCCTAGAGCGAAGAAAACGTGGATTGAGTCAGCAAAGGAATGCCTGGAGGAGAGGAATGTGAGTTTGGCAGAGGCGAGAAAGGTGCATAATAGGGGTGAATGGCGGCGGAGTTTTGTGAGGGGGTATGGTTGTAGTACACCTGGGCCAAGGGATGAACCCTACATTGACGAGATGTCATAGTGAGGGTCCGTCGCCGTCCCTTGAAACTTTAGGGTGGAATTTTCTGACTGCAACGAGTTCTCACCAAAAGGTATAAAGGGGGTGGTAAGGCTGGGCTTTCTATTCGACTTGTGTAATATTCCTTTACTACTTTTCTGCCTTCAGTGCATATCGCACCTTACCCTCAGTCTTGGGGAGAGAAGGTGGGTGGTTATATATATATATATATATATATATATATATATATATATATATATATATATATATATATATATATATATATATATATATATATATATATATATATATATATATATATATATATATATATATATATATATTTTTATAAATTATATATATATATATATATATATATATATATATATATATATATATATATATATATATATATATATATATATATATATATATAAAATGGTTGTGAGTGAGGACAGTCCTCAGTGTGAAGTTATGTTAGATGATGAGCAGCTGGAGCAAGTGTCTGAGTTTAAATATTTAGGGTATGTGTTGGATGAGAAGGGAACGGATGATGCAGAGTGTAGTAGGAAAGTTGTGAATGGCAGGAAGGTGGCTGGTGCAATTAAATCGTTGGTGAATGTAAAGGGACTAAGTCTTGAGTGCGCTAGAGTCTTACATGAGGGTATGTTGTTACCTGTGTTATTGTATGGTAGTGAGACTATGGTCTGGAATAAGAAGTATAGATCTAAAGAAGTTCAATGTGTTCAGATATGGAAAATCTTAGGGGCATGCTAGGTGTAGAAGAGTGCCAATAAAGTGAGGAATGAACGTATTAGGGTGGTGTGGTGTGAAGAAAGGCTTAAACGAGAGAATAAATGAGTATTGAGATAGTTTGGTCATGGAAAGGATGAATGATAGTCGGTTGGTTAAGCGGATGTATAGTGGTGAGTGTGTTGGGAACCGACCGGCTGGGAGACCGAAGAAAGTGGATTGAGTCAGTAAAGGAATGTCTGCAGGAGAGAAATGTGAGTTTGGCAGAGGCGAGAATAAAGGTGCATGATAGGAGAGAATGGCGGGGTTTTGTATGGGGGCATGGTTGTGGCCCACCTGGGCCAGGGGATGAACCCTTACATTGTCGATTTACCATAGTGAGGGTCCGTCGCGGTCCTATGATGCTCTAGGGTGGATTTTCTGTCTGTGACGAGCTCTCACTAATTAATGGTAAAGAGGGGGCGGTAAGGCTGGGCTTTCTTTTCGACGTTTGTCATGTTCTCCTACTGCTTTTCTTTTCCGATGCTTGTACCTTTTACCCCCAATCTTGGGGCAAAGAGGAAGGTGAAGAAGAAGAAAGAAAGAAAATATATATAAATCCTTTTAACGTGCTTTATCCCTTTACAGATTGTAACACGGAACTAAGGCAGGCTATCCCAAACCAGCGCCACCAACGTGTTCGCAGTCGAGTTTTAATTCTTGCTCTCAGGAAGATAAAACTCCAACTGTTGCGCGGAGGATTGAACCAGCGTCCTCTCGTATGAGAGTCGGCGAGTCAACCTCTTGCACCACAATGCGTTATATATATATATATATATATATATATATATATATATATATATATATATATATATATATATATATATATATATATATATATATATATATATATATATATATACTCTAAACTACATATATATATATATATATATATATATATATATATATATATATATATATATATATATATATATATATATATATATATATATATATATATATATATATATATATATATATACTTCTGCCCCTGGCCCACCTCAATTGGAGGGCCACACTGCTTCCAGGAAGCCGGCCACTGCTCCTGGGCGGTTCCACAGGTCGAGAAGGGAAGATATAGAGAAGTCGGCACGGGGGGCGTCGAGAGCGGAGCACCCCAGAAGAGGTGCTCCATTGTGTCCTGGAAATGTGACATCTCTGGTGCAAGTGGGGGAGGTAACATTGTCTAGTTTTGAATCTATATTTATATATTGTAAAAGTTTTGGGTGGTGACCTGATCTGCTCCGGGCGAGGTCAATTTGGCCTCTTCTGGACAGTGTTTCTTCTATAGGGGAAATTTTTGGGGAGGGGGAGTTTAGTAAATTGTTATTGGGGTGGTTTTGTAGGTACGTGTTAGTTAGATGTGTATGGATATGTGTAAGCCATGAGCTATTGGTAGGGGGAGGAGAATAATGTTGTAGATGTCATTATAGAATTTAGCTGGTCAGGAGGGTGGGGATTTTAGTCTGTGTCGGGAGGGTTGGAGAATATTTGGTGACATGGGTGGGTTGGATTTAGAGTTTTCTGGTAGAATTGAGTCCCCACCATCTCCAGGTGGGTGGAGATAGGAAGGATGTAAGTCTCGTCATGTAAATGTTGGATGGGGGTAGTTTTGGTGCATCCAGTGATAATTCTAAGAACGATTGTTTGTGTGATTTGTAATTTTTTGAGTTAGAATTTTGACAGTGCAGGGAACCATGCAGGAGGCATGGATTTATATTTGTTCTGAGAGTTGTTTATAAGTAGTGGTGAGGTGTGTTTCTGTCACTGAAGTTTTGTGTTGGGAAAGGGTTCGGAGGGTATTTAGTTTCCGTTGGGTTGATGAGGTGATTTGGTCGATGTGGGGGGAGAACGTCATGTGTGTGTCATAGGTAAGTCCTAATATTTTGGGGGTTTTGTTTAGGGGGGGGGTGATTGTTGTTTTGGGATATATATATATATATATATATATATATATATATATATATATATATATATATATATATATATATATATATATATATATATATATATATATATATATATATATATATATATATATATATATATATATATATATATATATATATATATATATAACTTACATTATGAGGTCCATTATGATTGCTGTATGTATCTGCTATGACTGCTAAGCCAGTAAAATAATCTTTACTTCCAAAAACAGGCCCTTTCTGCATAGGTTCTTTTACATACCTGTGGAGAAATTCAGGTGTATTAACCACTTTACCAAATTTTGGTTGAGGTAAATAATGTACCTGCAATTAGCACTGCGCTATTATTTACATAAAACTGAAATTGGAAGCTGTTGTGGAAGAAAGTATGAAAGGTTAAGAAAAAGAGTAAGGGGAATCTACATAGAATGATGAATAAGGATGGTGGAGGAAACACTTCCAAAGTCTGCATAACATTGGCAGTGATGAAGAGATGATAGTGAATGAGTGTGGGTTTAATGGTGGTATGGTAGGTTATTTTTGGGATGAGTTAATTAGTAGAGAGGAGGTAACAGGTAGAATGAGAAAGTTAAAGAATGGTAAATCAGCAGGTATAGATGGAAATACTGGTAAAATGATCAAGAATTGAGGTGAGATTGTGATTGACTGAATATGGAAGTTATGTAATAAAGCATTTGCGGAGGGTGAAGTTCTGAAGAATTACAAAGCCCGTGATAGAACCCTTATATAAGGGAAACTGTAGAAACTATAGGGAAATTAGTTTATAGTGTGTTGTAGGGAAGATATATGTTGGTATTTTGGTTGAAAGTGTGTTGAGTGACTGAGTAACTGATTGTTGAATAAAGTGTATTTAGAAGTGGTAGAGAATGTGTAGATCAAACTTTTGAGAAAATAAGAGTGAAGAACAAACTGTATTTATGTTTTAGGGATTGGCAACAGGTATACAACAGGATTAGTAATGGTTCAATATTAATAGTGTAGTGAGGCAGGGATGTGTTGTCTCCATGGCTATTAAATTTGTACGGATAGAGTGATGGAGAATGGAAAAGAGTGGAGGATGCCCTGCTTATTGTATGTTGATGATTTGATTTTGTGTGGCGAATATGAAGTAAGTTTGAGAGGATAGGTAGATGAGTTTGACAGGGTGTGCAAAAGGAGAGGGTTTGAAAGGAAATGTGGATAAGAGTAAGGTAATGGTGGTGGGTGAGTTTAAATATTTTGATTAAATATTGTTATGAAAAGGAATCAGATGATGCAGAGTATAGTAGGAAAATTGTGAGTGGAAGGAAGGTGGATGGTGCAATTAAATTTTGGTGTTGCAAAGTGTGTTAGGGTTCTACATGAGGGTATGTTGCTACCAATGTTAATGTATAGCAGCGAAACTATGGTGTGGAATAAGAGGTATAGATCTAAGGTGCAGTCTGTTCAGATGGATCTTAGGGACATGTTATGTGTGACAAGAATTAGTAAAATAAGGAGGAATGAGCGTGCTAGGGAGCCGTGTGGTGTGAAAAAAGGGGTGAATGAGAAAATAAATATGAGTATATTAAGATGGATTGGTCATATGAAAAGAATGAATAATAGTCAGTTGGTTAAGCGAATGTATATAGTAGTTAGTGTGTTGGGAATTGACATGGTGAGAGACCTAGGAAAAAGTGGATGGAGTCAGTAAAGAAGCGTCTGAAGGAAAGGAATGGGAATTTGGTTTAATTAAGAGAAGAATGGTCCATAATAGGAGTGAATGGCGACATTTTGGAGGGGCACTGGTGTGGGCCTGACCCAGGTGATAAACCTTAACATTTAACGGGATACCACAGTGGGAGTCTGTAGCAGTGTTGTGAAGCCATAGGGTGGATTTTGGCTAAGACGGGCTCGCACTTAAGGGTATGTAAAGGTATCACATACTTCTACTTAACTATTGTTTCCTGGATTCCAGTGCATGTTGCAGACCCTACCCCCATCAGGGAACATGTAGAGAAGATAAAGAAAGAAAGAAAATTGAAATCTGGGAGAAAGGTTTTAATAATTTTTTTTATATGTTTATTCCAGGGTTGGACCAAAAAAACACAGCCCAGTGGTTTTTTAGGGGGGCTTTTTGGGTTTTACTGAGCTTTTTTTAAAAATTTCTAATTTTGAGAAAAAAATAAAATGATCAATAATAATTGAATGTTTTTTGTAATGTCTTTTCAGTATTACTTGACAAATAAATTAATAAATAGGTATACAGTTTACAAATTAAACATATAATTTAGTAACAGACATTGTCCAATTCCCACTGCTGAATGAATGTCATTGCCCAATTGGTGAAACTTGTAAAGGTAAATGGTATTGCTATTGTTGCAGGTTATTGATAGTAATGACATAACAGGACTATCTTAAGTAAAGTAATTATTAATATATTTAAATTTTATATAAAGCATTTGTGACTATGTACGTGGTTCTAATATTGCAGATTGCCTTTCCAGAAATTACCTGAATTATTTCCTGATATCATCAAATTATAGATCTCTGCCCTCACCGACAGTTTTAATGTACAGGGTAAGTTAGTAAACAATTTTAGTTTCTCGATCTTAGATAATTAGCACCGTATCAAATAAGAGTAACATTGTTTTTATTACTTATTCTTTCAGGTGTTAATTACAGGCTGAAGATAGTGCTATCCCCAGGATACATATATAGCAGATGCGACCAGTCTGCTATCCAAGGGTCGTATATACAGTATAGCAGATGCAACCAGTCTGCTATCCACAGGGCCATACAAAGGTAACAGATACAACCAGTTGTTATCCACGCTATTGAACAACACAGTATCCGAAAACAATATTAAAGAAGGTCATAGAGTTCAGTAAGGGTAGTTACATGTTTGAGCAATTTCTTCATTAACAAAACATACCTCACCTTGCTCAGCAAGTTTCCTTATATTTAATTCCGTTTCATACTAGATTAGTTCTCCTGTCCAAATCAAACTAGGTTTCCCTGACTATCATATTAATTCAGTCTTATTCTGAAGGTTTCTGTCAATAGGACCTATTTATTCATTTAGTAGTTGCGAGATTCATCACAGTATCCCCATTAATAATTCTGATTAAATTATATAGTTTTTCCTTTCTTTTATTATCCCCTTTTTGAAATTCCAATTAATTCCGACGAGCTTCCATACTTTCGTTCTAATCAGATAGATACACATTTAGACGGTGGTAGGTTGAGCAGACCTGTTGGTCCCCTCTCTACCCTACCGTCAGGGAAGGTTTCTAATTCTATCTTGTCCTGGGATACTGATAGTACAGATATCAACATTAATAAAGAGAGACAGACTCAGCTTTAGAAGCAGACACAGCTGTTTAAGTATTGAAATACAAGGTGACAGTACCTATATTTCGTATTCTTAATTGTTTTATACTTTTAATTTTATGTAGGAGTATCATGAGAAATTCCTTCTGATAGAAGGTGCCAAAAACATCCTCCACTTGTCCTCAGGGTTCCCTGCGCTTTCTTCCTCCTTTCCCACTCTCCTTTACAATGTTTACTTTCAAACCCGTCCTTTTACACACCCTGCCAAGTCTCTCTACCAATCCTCTCAAACTCTCTTCAGATTCGCAACACAAAACCAAATCATATGCACATAATAGGTAGGGCACCCTCCATTCTCCATCATTCTAACACCATCCCCTGCCACCTCCACCTTTAATTCTTTCATAACCCCATCCATATACAAATTGAATAACCAAAGAGACATAACACATCCCTGCCTCACTCTGCTATTAATATTAAACCAATCACTTTCGACTCCATTTATTCTTACACTCGCTTCACTGTCGTCATACATACTTTTGATTCCATTCAGAACCTTACTACAAACACCATATATCACTAGAACCTGCCATAGAGCTTCCCTATAAATCCTATCATACGCCTGGTGCAAATCCATGAAACCTAAATACAATCTATTCTTCTTCTCTCTCATTTTCTCAATTATTTGCTTCAATGTAAAGATTTGATTCACACATCCTCTACCACTTCTAAACAAGCCTTGTTCTCCGCCAATCAGTCCTTCAGTTACTCGACGCACTCTTTCAACAAAAATACCATCATATATCTTCCATATAACACTCAATAAACTAATTTTCCTATAATTCCTGCATTTACTCTTATATAAGAGTACTATTACTACACCATCCATAAACGCTTTGTTAAACAATTTCCAAATCCACTCAATCGCCATCTCTCCTCCGTTTGTGATCATTTTACCAGTAATTTCATCTATATCTGCAGATTTACCATTCTTCACATTTCTCACTCTACCCATTACCTCCTCCTTACTAATAACCTCATCCCCAAAATACCTATTCCTTCTTGATCCATCAAACCCACGCACATTCACTATCACCTATTCACTACTGTCAATGTTATGCAGATTTTCGAAGTGTTCCCTCCACACTCTCCTCACATCCATTTCTTTAGTTACAAAAGCACCATTCTTATTCCCTATTCTAAACAGATACCCCTTATTCTCATTCTTAAGCATTCGCGCTTCCTTCCAGAAGTTTCCTATTCATTTGTTTAAGTCCCCATTTATTCTCCTTCCAAACTGCTCATTTACCTCTTTTTTTTCCTCCTACATATGCATCTTTTAGTATTCCTTTTTTCCTCCTTATATAATTCCAAACGTCTTTCTCGGAGACTTCATCATTGGCTATTAGTACATTTAACCCCTTACTTCCTACTTTAGCACATCCACATACTTCTTTCGCACTACTAATAACCGCTTCCTTCATTTGCTTCCAGATTTGTTGTTTCAACTTGTTCACATTCAACAGATTTATTTGCAAGCGCTCTTGAATACTTATCCTTATTACCTTGTTCACTTAACTTCTACTTCTAATTCTACCCACTTCCTTCCTTATTACCTTCCTCTCCATCCAAGCCCCCACCAACCTAATTTTACATAAAGCATAATTATCCAATAATCCTATTCCTAACACTCTCATAATAATAATAATAATAATAATAATAATAATAATAATAATAATAATAATAATAATAATAACATTGTTATTATTATTATTAGTATCATCATCATAACTATCCACTAAAGGTAAGGGCGCACGCCACACCAAAAATATGTACAAAACATAATGCATCAAAGACTCAAATACAACTATGTTGCCTGAAGTCGGAGGTTTAAATAACAACCCGATGTCAATTCTGGAATTTTCTCCAACACTAATACATTTCCAATTCAATACAATAACTCAGAAACATTTGGTTTTAGGTAAATAATAGTTAGTATAACATATATTGTAAATTCAATTTCCTTTCAATTTTGCTCTAAACTTTATTTAGGAAAAATGCTCTGCAAAGATAGAGATGATATTATATAATAGACAAGTAAATGGAGTTTAAAACTGAAAATGCACCCCTTTTGGGGGCCCCCTTAATATGTTTGATTGAGCTAAAATTTTACCAGGACTATTTATTTGTACATGGAATGGAGGTTTTGAGAGTTGGGAGTTAGAAAATGTTACACTTCAAATTTTTAATACAATTAAGGGCCACTCATATATATATATATATATATATATATATATATATATATATATATATATATATATATATATATATATATATATATATATATATATATATATATATATATATATATATATATATATATATATATATATATATATATATATATATATATATATATATATATATATATATATATATATATATATATATATATATACAAACCAAAATGTGAATCCATCTCCAAATAGATCCTTTCCTTTACCATGAACTTTAAAATGAATCTGCATTTCCCAATGCTGAATGTGACAGGGAATTTTATTCCAGATAGCCCCTTGCAAACTCTGAACATCTGAAGTTATCCGAATGTAACTGTTTGTTACCATGGTACTACCAAGAAAATCCCAATGAGGAATTCCTGTTCCTGCCCCTGTGTGGAATATAGGCCTATGTATCTATCTTAAATTACTCTAAAAATACCTTAGTAATACAAAAATAAATTTTATATTGAAAGATTATGAATGAGAATATGGTAATGTAAATTTTAGATTAAAGAAAACTAAATTGTAAAAATTTTTTAAACTAAACATTAATAATATTTATTATCACTAACTTTGGGTAACAGTTACTTTCACAACACTTACAAAGTATAAAACAACTACTGTACTAAAAATGTTATTACAAAGTATCAAGCAACTACTGTAAATGTTGTGACAGAGTAAAAAAAAAATCAAAAACTTGGTAATTAAGAAGACAGCTAAGAAAATAAACATGAAAAACTATTAGAATTCTCTAATATAGTCTGTATGAAACAGTTATTAACATACCTTGATATGGCTTAATTAAAGAATGTTCTCGTTTCAAATAATCATCTACATTCCATTCCCTCATATTACAACTTTTAAACCAACTCAATAATGTGAGAAATATTATTTTATTCATGTTTGTAAAAATTCAACTGCAAGAAAAAAAATTATATACATAAGTCATGTATCATAAAAAAACACCACTCAAAGATGGGACACAAAAAACACCACTCTGTATTTCGCTGTATATGATGTATTAGAGCAAATTAAGAATACCATCATGTAAATACCTCAAATATATTTAGAAATATGCATTATTAGCATTAAAATTGAATTTTCTGATTTTTAGGAATTTTTTGAAATTTTCGGAAAAATTGAAAAATATTGATGCATTTTTTGCCAATTTTGGGGTCATGTTGAGCCAAAATCACATCAAAAGTATTGCAGAATATGCAAATATCAAATTAAATTATGTTAAACCTATCATTCATAAATTTTTATACCAAATTTGGTGAAGATTCATGCAGCCCCAAAACACACAGATACCTGTCAAAGTGAATCGCTAAAAAAACACCAGTGTGACAAAAAAACACCACTTTCAATTATCCTAAAAATCAGTAAGCCTAACTTTTTTTTATTAAAAAAACAATTGCCATACCCAATTACATTACTTATATTAATTAAATGATGATAAAATCTCTAAAGGGGGTTTTAAAGGGTGGTGTTTTTTTGAGTCACAGTGATGTTTTTTTTGTGTCCATTTTTTTTGTTTTAACTAATTTTATTTTAATTGCCATACCCAATTACATTACTTATATTAATTAAATGATAACTTATCTCTAAAGGGGGTTTTAAAGAGTGGTGTTTTTTTGTGTCCACTGGTGTTTTTTTAAAGTTTTATTTCTTTTAACTAATTGCTCAAATCAAATTTCCTTAGACCTAGACACAATTAATCTATATTTCAGATGTTGAAAAACTTGTGTTGATTAGGAGTTATTTACGACAAATGCCAAAGTGGTGTTTTTTTTATGATACATGACTCTAGATATATATACCGTAAAATGGGGGGAAACCGGTAAAAAATCGGCATTTTTTTTTTTTAATGAATCATGAAAAATCGAAATTTGAAGTTACATCTATATTTAATGGTTTTTTGGACGATTCCACATTCCAGGCCATTTCCAGCCGATTCCGATACCAGTCAAAAGTGCCGATTCCGATTCAGAGACTTTATCTATTATAAAATATAATATATATATATATATATATATATATATATATATATATATATATATATATATATATATATATATATATATATATATATATATATATATATATATATATATATTGTGATAGGCCTATTTTGCTAAATCAACAAATTTTAGATTATTTAAAAACCTTATAATTAATGTTATAGAATTCTCTTTTATATTTTATCATTGCTAAAGAAATAATTAGTTAATTAACCCTTTTATTTATTTAACCGACTGAAAAATATAGCAATATTTAAAAATCTTACAATAAATGAACAATTTTGTCATTTTTTTTTTTTTTTTAAATTTTTTTTTTTATTTTACTAAAAATAAGATCTTGAAGGAAAATTATCATTATTATTTTGTAGTCAAAGCATAACTCTTAAATTGTAGTGCAAAACATTAACATTTCTCCCATTTCTGAGTGCATGCCGATTTTTTTAGGCAGAATAAATTTGATCCTTCCAATTCTGAAAGAGCCTTCACTTTCCACGGAAAAGGGGGGGTGAGCTTAAATATTTTTTCTAGCAAGGACATCCAAATGTGGAAAGGTACCTTTATTCGATGACCACCATTGTAAGGGACTTTCTGAATTTTTAATAAGTTTCATATTTTTATATTGGCTGATTTCTACTTTTATAACATCTTCAATTTTTTTCATATATGTGTCTTTCTCCTTAGGATTGGGTTTCTTTGCTGTTTTTAAAGTCTTTTTCTCTTTAAATTCCGAAAGACAACTTTCAAAACTAAGTTAAACTATTTGATCTTCAGTATCACTTTTTTTTTCAACCCTGTTTCTGTTGATAAATGAAGAGAATCTGAAGATTTGGCTTAAGTAGTGGAGACTGTTTCCTTTCTTTATACAACATATATCTTGGCACATCCATTGCTTAAGAATATCTTCACTTTTTTATTGTTATAAATCCATCCTAAGGAATGTAGTTTTAAAGCGTGGATCAAAATAGGTAGCAGCACAAGATTCTTATCAGTAAGGTAAATGCTGAATCTATTTTTTACTGAATTTTTCCATGCTGATCCTGTAGACCCAAGTCCCTCAATAGTCCTTTTTTTCTGACTCTTCTTCAAAAAACTGCAAATCACTTTTAAAATTTGGGATTATTGCCGATGGCATTGATTCCTTGTGGCTCAATAATTTGTACAATCAACAAATTTTTAAGTAATTTTTGCAATTTTTTAAGACTCTTTCCGTTGTTTCTAAGCAGGCAGGTTTTGAATGATCACTGCAAATATGAAATGAGAGCCCGCCTTTCTGCTTAAAATTTTTTTGAAAGCGAATGAATACTGGTGTAATGCAGTTGTACTGAAATATATAAATTACTTGCATTTTATGTATTTTAAGGTAATGGCCAAGCATTGCCATTGCAATACCTCTTTTAATTTATTATTATATTTGATGTATACATCTTGTCCAGTCAAAATATTGTAAATATGTTTGTATTTTATGAGTGAACAGCAACCAATGAAAACTCACCTTTTTTTCAAGACTTATTTTTGAAACCTGAATTCTCATTGGTCGTTGTTGACTAAGCTTTGATAACGTTTGATATATAATATTATTTATTAATTATTATAATAATGTATTATTATTATCAATCATTTTTATTGAATACTTATTATTATTTATATTTTGAAAGCAGTTGTAAGGAAACTACGCATTCTTATATATATGTAAATGTTTTAATATATATATAAATAATATTTATTGAATTTAAAATTTCCAATAATTTTGTAAGTGTGTAGCGCACGAAATGTGTGTTAAATTTTATGGCTTTTATATTTTGGATTTCAAGGAAAATTGTCATTTCCTTGAGACGAAGTGTCGAGTTGTTAAAAGAAATACCAACTTTCTTTTCTTTTTCTAAATGTTGTTAAGTATATATTTTGTGCTTTCTGAAATTAATTGATAAAATATAATACAATCATTGTATTTATTATTTGTGAGAATTGATGATTGGAATGAAGCAAGCGTGAATCTAAAATTACAGAGATTCATATTGATTAAATAGTAAGAAATGTGAATATTTTTTGATCTTTTCGCTTTCATTTCGTTGTTAATTGAGGTGTATATAGTTGGTAGCTCTTGATGCCTTATCCGATCAATTTAGGGTTATTTGTAAAGGTATGCCTATTTTTTGTGAAGTCCATGGTGTAAGTGGTCTGTTGTTTTGATGTTGGTTGTTATTAGCAAAGTTAAATGTTATATAGTTTTGAAATGGAATAAGTATGGTGATATAATTTTCAATGTGGAAGTATCGTGGCTTATTTTCTTGTAAAGCTAATGGTATTTAAAGTTGTGTTTTTAAAGTAATTGTTTGTTTTATGTGTGTAGATATATTATTTGGCATTGTTATTTCAAAGCGGTCGTCTGTAAATATGCGATTTTGGCAGTGCATAGTGTCGCGCCAGTGTTGCTTGATATTTTACTGGCAGGTAAGGTTGGTGTATTTATTGAAGTTGTATTTATTGATAGGTAGTGGTAAAGATTATAATTGTGGCTAAAAATAGTAAACGTTTTAAAACGATTTAATGTTTTTACTTTTTAAACACATGATTATAGTGTGTTGATTAATAGTTGCATGCATTGTTTTTTATTTGTAAAAAAAGATTTGTTTTAAATACTAATGAGGCAACTGCTTTGCATTAGAAAACAGCTGTTTATAACTTGTTCAGCTGGGACTGGCATTAATCTTGTTACACACTGAAAAATCGATCGTGCTTTTTGTAATTGTT
Source organism: Trachelipus rathkii (assembly GCA_015478945.1). Lineage (NCBI taxonomy): Eukaryota > Metazoa > Arthropoda > Malacostraca > Isopoda > Trachelipodidae > Trachelipus > Trachelipus rathkii. The sequence goes on from JABUQX010066481.1 coordinate 43,027, forward strand.
GGAATCATTTAATTTTTCAAGTAAATAGTTAATATCTCTTATCAAATCAGACAGTCAGCCTTATACTTTTTATTTAGTATAATTTTGTTTATTTTATTATATTTGAACATAAATATCTACTAGGTATTTTTATATAAATATATTTATGGGCAAAAATTGTATGTAAATTTAGCACTGATAGAGGGCATTTTGATTGATATTTTGTTGTTTTTTTTTTAAAGCATACGTTTTATTTATTTATTGGATAAAATATATATTTTTTTATTTTATATATATTTTCATATATACTATTATATATAGTAATATATATATATATATATAATATATGATATATATATAATATTATATATAATTGGGTATTTGGTATTAGGGTTCTATATATGCAGTGCGCATGTATGCGGATATCTACGGACATCCGACTACATGTTCATGGATTTATAAAACCGTGTTGATCAATTTCAAATATATATATATATATTATTAGTATATATATTATGAGTATATATATATTATGTTATTATATATATATATATATTATATAAATATATTTATATATAGTATATATATATAAAATCGGTATAGTCGTACTGAGGTTCTATATATGCAGTGCGCATGTATGCGGGATATCTACGGACATCCGACTACATGTTCATGGATTTATAAAGCCTAGTTGGTAAGATCAGTACTTATTGCATTTATTTTTTTATTAAAGTATTTTAAATTTTAATCCAGAAAGTTTCTCTGAGGTGTTTTCCAAACGTGCTTTTGTACTTTCTTCATTGTATGATCAAAATATTCAAAGTGAGTGTAATATTTTTAAGTTTAAGAGACATTGATTTCGGATGAATCAAAGATTGATCATTTCAAAACAGGTTTATGTTCATTGATAAGAATATATATGATTGACTAGTGAGATTGGTTTGTCAACATGAAGGTTCAACGACCTCAGTCAAATCCGGTTGTTGTTTCAGCATTCTGGAAGGGTCTGGTTCAAGGGAGTATAAGTTGGTGGTTTTTAGGAGAATAAAATTGCATTATAATACCTGCTATGTCAGGGCGGTAACTCATTTGGAACGAGGGAGGGGTCTGGTATAGCTGCCTACATACAGGGTTTGAGAATTATTAAGAGGTAGGGGTGTTTGTTGATTGGATTGTCACGGGGGGCCTGGCCCAGAGGATTTGGTTTATATGTTGGATAGAGTAACGTTTATGACAGATAATTTACATAATCTTTCTAACAATCACAAGGACTAACAGGTTATAAATTTGGGTATACTGTCTACGGGATCTTATATTATGATTGACTCTTTCACGTCATTATTTTCATTATAAATGAAATTGGGCTTGTAGTAAAGTTAATTTTCTAATTTTGGTTGAATATGGTTGGCTTCAGGTCATTCATTTTGTAATTTTGTTAGACCTGTGCCACAGTTAATGTTTCAAGTGTTGTCAACCTTGAATATCTCCAATTGTTTGGTTATAGGATAATGATGATCTGTTGGTATTTTGGGTGTTTTTTTAGTTTAACTGTCCAAATATAGTCGTTGACCTAATTGTTTTAAATGAAGTTAAGAGCACGTGATTTGTTTTTTTTTTGTGTATTGGTGAAATAGCAAACCGCTATTGCAACAATACCTGTCGTTTGGAAACAGAGAAACACTGGAATAAATTTAGTAATTTATATTTTATGCTTTTATAAATATATATATATATATATATATATATATATATATATATATATATATATATTTATTAATATTGTTTAGATAGGCTGTAAAATTTACAAAGTTGAGCGAAGTAAAGTAGTATTTGTCGGAAGTTCCCGATTTTACCTATTTTGGGTTCTGGACCGAGAATACTAGTTTCCCGCAAGATTTTGTGAAATTTTACTACAGATTCTTTAAACTGGGTTATATTATAAATATATATAGTATTATATATATATTAATATATAATATATATATATAATATATAGTATATTATATAGTATAGTACTATATATATAGTATATATATATAATTATATATATACATTTGTAATGTTTGTGGTTTAGACATTGTTTCCTCGTTTATCAGATAGGAGACAAATTTTTAAAGTTTGGTAGAAAACGGGATTGTGATTCGTGCGTGCGTTGTAAAGTGACTTTGTTAGCGAAGGAATATATTTTGTAGATTTGTTTTGTTGATATCACAAATATATCAGACATGGCTACTACTAATGCTTGGCATTTGTAGAGAATGTGCAAGTCATTGGAATGTGTCTGATAAGATAGCTGCTGCATTGGAGGAAAACAAGTTAGCGCTTGGACAGATAGATCGGAAGCGTCAGCAAAATGCCTGCAACGAGTTTTACACGAAGTACTACAGAATGCTCATAGCGTTCCGAATGCGCAATTTGTGGCGTGGCCCCAGAAGGATAGATCCTTTCCTTCAATGAGAAACTAATGGAGCAGTAGAGAGTATTGTGCATT
>JABUQX010066482.1:10000-17500 GCA_015478945.1 Trachelipus rathkii
TTTTCAAACCCCTCCTTTTACACACCTGACAAATCTCTCTACTAATCCCCTTAATAGCTTTTTCAGATTCGCCCCAACTAAACCAAATCATCCGCATTTATAATATGGCTAAGGCACCCTTCCACTCTCTTTCATTCTCCATTACTATAACACCATCCCTTGCTACCATCACCCCCACCTCTATTCTTTCATAACCCAATCCCATATATATATATATATATATATATATATACTATATAATATAAATATAACTATATAGTAATATTTATATATAAATTATATTATATATATACTATATATATAATCTATATATTATATACTTATATATATATAATATATATATAACTAGTATTACTATATATATATATTATTATATATATTCTTTTTTTCAATTGCAAATCAAATTCAAGCCCCTTATTGTATATTTCTTTAACAACCCCAAAGAAAAATAATAATTTAGTTTTTTCAGCCCGGCTCCAATTCCGACTATAGTTTCTGCCCTGTTTGAGAATTGTGCAGTACTTTCTGGCAATAAATTTTTCACGTACAAAAATATTTTTTTGAAAAAATTTATGCCCCAGAATCCCGCGTATCTGCTTTCATACTCCGGCTGCGGCTCCAGATCCGGCACTGGATCCGACTAAGGTTTCAGCACTATTTGAAAAATATTTGTTCAGCACGTCTTTCTGGCAATAAATTTTTCACCAAAAAAAATTATTTATAGAACAAATATATACCAGAATCCGGCTCCGTCGACTCAACGGCGCATCCGGATCCAACCAATAAGACGTTTCTGCACTACTTTTGAACATTCTTCAGCCCACTTCCTTCGGCCAATAAATTTTATTTCATCTAAAAAAATATTTCTTGAAAAAATTTTATAAACAGCGACCGGCTCTGACTCCGGCCGGCTTTCCGACTTGCGGCATTCGCTATCCGACTTAAGGTTTTTAGAAACTTATTTGAAAATTAGTCAGCCCCAAGTCTTCTGGCAAATACATTTTTTAAATAAAAAACCATATCGGAAAAATATTTATAAACCAAGATTCGCGCTCCGGCATCCGACTCCGGATCCGGATCATCAAAAGTATCCTGCCACTATTTGAAAATTGTTTTACCACATCTTTCTTTCAATTAAATTTTTCACCCCCTAAAAAAATATTTTCTTAAAAAAAATTCATACCCAGCGACCCGGCTCGCGGTTACTACCCAGCGTTCGGCCTCGCTCTGGCTCCGGATCGACTAAGGTTTCTGTTTAATTGAAAATTGTTCAACACGTCTTCTAGCAATAAATTTTTCACCCTAAAAAGATTATTTTTTGCAAAAAAATTTAATTAACCCAGGATCCCGACGACTCCAACTCCGTCTCCGACACCGGCTCCGAGTTCGGCTTCGCCTTCCGGCTTCGGCCATCGTGACTTAAGGTTCTGCAGAAACTAAAATTGCGTATAAATTTGCAAGTTGAAAATTTTTAACAATAAAAAAAAATTTTATTAAATAAAAAATTTTCATACTCCGCGCCTTCGACTTCGCACTCTGTCTCCGACTCCGAATCCGGGCATCAGATTGAGGATTGCTACACATTGCAAATTACATGCAGCAAGTCTTCTATGGTAAAAATTTTTCATCTAGAAAATACGCACGATCTTCTCCCACCAAGATACAATGAACCTGTGATGAGAATGTGGATTGATTCCGCGATTACTGAACCCTACTAATGTTTCTGGCACTATGAAATTTGCACAGTACGTTTCTAGCGGCCATTAAATTTTTCACCCTAAAAAAATATTTGAAAAAAATTAAAAAATCTGGCTCCGGTTCCAGCTCCGACTCCGACTCAGCTCGGCTCCTACTCCGGATCCGACTTCGGCTTCTGCTTCGGATCTGACTAAGCGTATTCTTTGAATATATTGCAAAAATTGACGTTCAATAACGTCTCTGGCATTAAAAGTTTTCATCAAAAAATATTTAAAAAAAAAATTTTAAACCAGCGCTTCCGGCTCCGGCTCGCTCCGGCTCGGGGCTCCGAGCCCTCGACTTCGGCTATCGGGCTCCGGATCCGCACTAGATTTCCGCCAATATCTGAAACATGGTTCAGCCCGTCTTACTTATCAATAAAATTTCACCAAAAAAAATGATTTTTCGAAAAATTCATACTCTGACTACGACTCTATCTTCCGGCACTTGAATCCCGGCCTCCGGAGCTCCTTGCTCCAACTCCGAATCCTGGGATCCGATTAAGGATTCTGCCCATTATTTTGAAAATTGTTCAGCCAAGTCTTTTTGCAATATATTTTCATCTAAGAAAATTATTTTCTTGAAAAAATACTATTACCAAGGATAAGGTTCCGAATCTGGATCCGGATCCGACCGGACCCGACTAAGGTTTCTGCACTATTTGAAATTGTTAAGTACGTTTTCTTGGCATTAAATTTTTCCCCTAAAAAATATTTTTTTTTGAAAAAATTTCATACTCCGCCTCCGGCTCCGCCTCCGGCTCCGGCTCCACTCCGGCTCCGGCTCCGCCTCCGGCTCCGTCTCCGGTTGCGACTTCACCTTCGCGATCGCGGCTCTGACTAATGGTATTCCTGCCACTATCTTGAAAATTGTTAGCACAACTTCTGTCAATAAATTTTTCATCTAAAAAATATCTTCAAAAAAAAAATTTATACTGTTGCCACCGGCTCTGCACCCTGCTCCAGACTTTCGCACCCGGCCCCTCCGACTTCTGGCCATCCGGATCCTGCGACTAAGGATTTCTGCACTATTTTGAGACCTGATCCAGCCACGTCTTCGCGCAACAAATTTCATCTAAAAAAAAATTTTTCTTGAAAAAATTTGCATACCAGAATCCAGCTCGCAAGTGCGGCTTCCGCTCCGCCCGATCCGCGATCCAACTTAAAGGCTTTCTGCCACTATTGAAAATTGTTTTCAGCACGTTCCTACTGCTCAATAAATTTTTTCACCTAAAAAATATTTTTTTTCGAAAAAAAAATCAAACTACGGCACCGGCTCTGTCTATCAGCATCATACTTCGACTCCGGCTCCTAACCTCGGATCGGATCTTTATGCCACTAAGGATTCTGCTACTATTTGAAAATTGTTTTAATACGTCTTCTGCGGCCATTAAAATTTTCAGCCTAAAAATATTTTTTGAAAAAAATTCATAACCCAGCGCTCCCGTCTCCGGCCTCCGGCCCTCGACTCCAGCTCCGCCGCTCCGGCTCGACTTAACCTATCTCCTCGAATACTGACTAAGGTTTCTGCACTATTTGGAAATTGTTCAGCACGTCTCTTCTGGCATTAAATTTTCACCTAAAAAATATTATTTCTCTCTTAGAAAAAAATCATACCCATTTATCCTGCTCCGAAGCATGTCTTTCGGTCTCGCGCTTCACTTCGCTTATAGCTCGCGATCCGAATAGGGGTTTCTGCCCACTATTTTGAAAATAGCTTCAGCAGATCTTCTTAAAAAATATTCTTCGAAAAAAAATCATACTTCGGCTCCGCCTCCGCTTCCGAGCTCCTGGGCTCCTGCCCCTCCGACTTCGAAACCGGTCTCCTGCACTTCCGATTCCGGATCCGCGCATCCGTATTCCGACTAAGGCATTCTAGTCTAAATTGAAAATTGCTTTCAACAAGTTTCTTCTGGCTCCAATATATTTTCTTCATCTTAAGAAAATTATTTCTCTAAAAAAATTTAACCAGGATCCGGCCTCCGAATCTGGATCCGCGATCCCGGATCCGACCCGACTAAGGCTTTCTGCCACATCTTGAAATTGCTCAGTACGCTTTTTTCTGACATTAAATGTTCACCTAAAAAAATATTTTGAAAAAATTTCATACCCAGGCTCCGGCTCCGCGCTCTGCGCTACCGGCCTGCCGCGCCTCCGGCCGGGCTCGGGCTCGACTCGGAGCCAACTCACCTCGGATCCGCGCGTCTGACTAAGCGTTACTGCCACTCATTTGCAAATTGTTTTGCCACAACTTACTTGTCAATAAATTTTTCATCTTAAAAAAAATATTTTTTCGCGAAAAATTATATACTTGTTGCCCACCGCGCTCCTGACACCCTGCTCCCCCCACACTTCGACTCGGCTCCGACTCCGGATCGGCATCACGACCTTAAGGATTTTCTGTACTATTTCAGAACTGTTCAGCACGTCTTCTGGCAACAAATTTTTCATTCTAAAAAAATTCTTTTCTTTGAAAAAAATTTTATTACCCAGAATGCCGCTTCCGAATCCGCCGCTCCCTCTCCGGATACGGCATCAAACTAAGGTTTCTGCAATTATTTGAAAATTGTTCAGCCAATTCTCTGGCCAATAAATTTTTCTCACTAAAAAAAATATTTTCGAAAAAAAAATCAAGCCTACGGCACCGGCTCTAGACTTCGCGCTCATACTTGACTCCGCGCAACTCCGACTCCGGATACCGGATCAGATCTAAGGCATTCTGCACTATTTGAAAATTTGTCAGCAATTTCGATCTTCTCTATTTAAAATTTTTCACCTAAAAAATATTTTTATGATTGAAAAACTATTTCATACCAGGTCCGGCTTCTCGGCTTCGCACTCCAGCGCTCCGGCCCTCCGCCTCCGGCTTCCGCGCTCCGGGCCTCCGACTTAACCTTCTCACTCCGAATCTGACTAAGGTTTCTGCACTTTTTAAAAATTGTTCAGCTACGTCTTCTGGCATTAAATTTTTCACCTAAAAATATATTTTTAGAAAAAATTCATACCCATTATCTCTAAAAAAAATTGTTCGATAAAAAATCATACTCCGGCTTCCGGCCCGCCCTCGACACTTCAGACTCGCGCTCTGATCTTCGCGCATCCGGCATCCGGGATCCGGATCCGACTAAGGATTCATGTACTATTTGAAATATTGTTCAGCACATCTTTCTCGCCAATAAATTTTTCATTGCCCTAAAAAAAAATTATTTTATGAAAAAAAATAATACCCAGGCTCCGGCTCCGGCTCTGGTTCCATTTATTTGATTGAGTAAAATCCGAAGAATGAGTAAGAGTGAGAATATGAAAAAAAAATTAGATTTTCTGTAATATATAAATAAAATATTTTTTTTGAGTGAATGAGGGTAATTTTGTTATTGATGGAGCATGCTCAATGAATGGTATGTTCGACACCTCTCTAAAATAAATTTACTGTATCTTAAAAAACTATTCAGAATTTATAAAATAAGTAATTACACCATGTATGTTCATAGGAGGAATTTTTCTACTAACTTAGATAATAAAAAAAATGTAGAAATTTTGCCATTTTGCCTTTCAAAAGAGTAAGGGGTCTAGTTATGAAGTCTTCCTTTAAGGAGAGTTTCAAAGATTTTAAATAGAATGCAAAGTCTAAGGCAGTAGGTCGCATAGTTAAGAAGGCATAGCAGCGCCCGCTACCCCCCCCCCATTTTTTTAAGGGGATTGAGCCCCTGTATAAAAGGCCGCACTTCACAGGCATTGAGGAAAAGTAATTAATATTAAGCGCATTAGGGAGGTAGCAGTTGAACTGTGGACCAGGCGCCAGCTCAGAAGCAAACTCCTCAAAACACAAAGCAGGCACGCGGAATGCCATCATGCGGCCACTAGCCTTTCCGCGACGCTCATAGTATCTCGGTATCTCATAAACTCGATCATGAGCTAATGACAGGTTAGGCAATTGGACACCTTAGATGAGGGGTGCGCATTCAGAGAGGGGCGGAGCCAGACATCGGCCAGGTGCGAAATTATATAAATGTATATATATATATTATATATATATAATATTATATATATATATATTATATTATATTATATATATATTATATCATATTATTAATATATATATTATATATATAGTATATATATATATATATATAATTTATATATATATATATATATATATATTTTATAGTATATAATATATTATATGATATATTATATATATATATTATATAATTAATTATATTATATATATATTATATATATATATATATATAGTATATATATATATATATATATATAGTATACTATAATATATTATAATATAATATATATTATATATAAAGTATATATATATATATATATTTAGTATATATTATATATAATATATTATTATTAATAATATATAATATACTATAATATTATATATATATAGTATTATATATAATATATATATAATATATATATATATATTATATATATATATATATAATATAATACGCAAATATTTCTTGACTTTGAACCCTTGAGCTAGTAGCCATGCACCAGACTACGTTTACTCGATATATGCCTGAACTTATTTATACTTTCGATTAAAGACATTTCCTCCACCTTGCTAGCCTTAAAGATCTTATTCGGATACTCTCACCTCCCGTATAATAGTGTTGGTGGATGTTCACATACGTTTTCTGAATTCATCCTCATTTGACATTCATTAATGAGCAGTTAGCGTTCCCCCTCCTCTTCATACATCTTTCCTATAGCTAAAGCAGTGACGTCTTCATCCTTTATTTCATTGTAGAGATGGTTATTATCATTCATAACTCGAGATACCCTGATTTGATGGTTTTTTCCAAACCAGTTTTCAAAAGTTTCCTTGCTATTCCGCCGAGCTGATTTTACCGGATTTTCCAAAACAAAAATTTTTTTCCCCCATTATGTTTTAATGGATGTCCTTAGTAGTGCTGTTCAGCGTAAGTCCCTTAGTTTTCATTATGTGTTCTTTTTCTCCTCCGTTTTTCACCAGACGTATAGCGTATGACGTAGAACCCGTGCACACGCAAACTATCAGCAATTTAACTCTGCTCCGATCAGATCTACATCAGTAAATCTCCTTAGAAACTTACCTGTAGGTGGCACACAATCATTGGGGCGTGCTACAAATATAAAACTGTGTATCTCAGTATAATACACGCTGCCAGAGCCAGTCCATGAGGTTATATAGCTCTACTCTAGCATAAGCTGTGGTGTATGCAGCAATCTGAATATTTGTTAATTTAGATGTGTGATCAGCGTACTTTGTGGTATCGCCACAGAAACTATTATGTTTCTGGCCGCAACAGTGATATTGAGAATCTCAATATCGGATCTTTGGGTTAAGGCCCACACCTCGGAATCGATATGGCATATAATGTCCTCATTCCTCGGCGAATTTTGGCTAGTTTCCCCCAAAGAGAGTTCAGGAACAGTTTTGCTATGTACCGCATACATGGGTTACTCTTGATCTTATCTTTATCAAGTTTCACTCCCTCAAATCTTTCAAACTCAGCTATGAAGATATCTTGTTCCTCATCGGTGAGGGGCCAGCCGTAGTCGTATTCAGAAAATACTGAGGCTTCAGTTTTCCATTTCAGAAACATCTTAACATACTTATCAAACAGACCACTCATTGGGGTAAATGTCCATATCAATTGTATTTTATATCCTTTAACCACTGCAAGTTTCAGTTCAGGGGAGGAATACACGCACTTGAAATCTCTTCGTTGTTTTTTTCCTGGTTGTGATGGCA
>JABUQX010066482.1:37500-45938 GCA_015478945.1 Trachelipus rathkii
ATAATATATAAATATATTTTAATCTTTATATATATTTATATATATATATATATATATATAATAATATATATATATAGTATCATATATATATATAGGCGTAGTATACTATATATATATGATATTATATATATATATATATATGTTATAACAAAACTTTGGAATCATTTTTCCAGATTGCATTGTTTTTTCTTTCCTATTTCTTCATTTGCTGTTCATTTTATAAAGACCAATGTTTGTCAAAGTTCAAAAAGTTATATCATACTTTCGTTGTCGAATATAAAATACCCACTTGCTTAAAATTGCAGTAAAAGTGCATTAAGGTGATGTGAAGATGTTGTCATCCCTCCACTCTATTTTCTGATCGAATTATATTACATCCAACTTAAAATGTCAGCTATTTGCGGATGTGAATAAAAATCAAAACAAGGTTCTCGTTGTGTCATCTACTTAAAACCAAATTTCCCATTCTTTTTATGAATAAGCAATAGTTTTTAAAGTTTATAAATTCTTAGGTTCCTGCTAGTGAAAAAGTTTGAAGATAATTTAATCATCTAATACAAATTATATTCCTAAAAATCTGAGATTACTTGAATATAAATTATGTGTTTTTATATAATAATTAAAAGATATTTCAAATCTGTAACATGATTGATGTCAATTAACAAACATTTTTATCGACTTGAAGATTAATCATTCTTAATACAGATAGGTTGTTTCCTCAGCTTCTCCTAAATTCCAATGTTTCTGTGGAAGGGGCAGTAATAATAGTGAAGTTTCCTTTGCCATTAATCATTGCCTGTTATGTAGAAGGTAGACCTGAGCCCAAGATTACTTGGTTTAAAGTAAGTTTTTGAAGTTTCCTTCGATCATATAGTACTTTATTAAAATTAAAAGCTCGTTCAATATTAGAAAAGGGAATACAATTTTCTTTATAAAATTAATATTCTAACTTATCAGATACTTTCTAATCTAAATTACTAAAATTCCTAATCAAGACAAATAATAAATATTAATGATCAATGAATAGTTAGACCTATTACAATTATAAAAAAAAATTATACTACTTTTTAGGATGGTGTAATTCTTGAAAATAAAGATTACCTCTTATTAAGAGATGATAACCAGATTCTTGAGTTCAAATATACAACAAAGGATGATGAAGGAAAGTATGAATGCATCGTCGAGAATAAGGACGGAAAAATTAAACCTTTCGCAAACGTCTATGTTCAAAGGTATTCATTATATCTTGCGTCTAACAAAGGCTTAGGTACGGAGTTGTGATTAACAGTTTCTAAATAATTTTGGGTTTCTAAACTGAAAATTTACAATGAAATAGAGAAATTAGTTAAGTCTAACAGAGGGAAAAGCAAAATTTTGAAGGAATTATACGTATTGTCCGGGTATAACTGTCTACACTTACTATTTGACGATACACTGTACTGATGTATACTACGATCTATACTAATACCTATACACTACTACTACTAATTGTTCTTGATCCCTCATCTCAATATTCTCTCTGGATGTTTTAATGTGTATGTGTATGTGTATCTGGTATGTGTACTGTGTATTGTATGTGATTTGTATGTGTATGTGTATCGTGTATGTGGTATGTGTATGCTGTATGTGTATGTGTTATGTGTCATTATTTATGTTAGTTATGTGTTGTGTATTGTATTGTATGTTCATGTGTGATGTGTATGTGATTTTATGTGATGTATATTGTATGTGTTTGTATTGTATGGTATGTGTATGATCGTGAGTGGTATGTGTCTGTGTAATGTGTTGTGTATGTTCTTTGTGTATGGTGCTTTGTAATGTGTTGGTGGGTGTGCATATATTGGTTTTTTATGTTTTAAATTGTAAATAAACTTAAGCATTATTACATTTTATGTGATCTTTATGAAATATGGCACCACTGTTCTAATTTGGCATCAATTTTTACATACAGCATTAACTCACACAAATAAGCTCAAAAAGTGTCATTAAAGAGTAATTTATGAATACGAGTATTGTGTCGGTAAATAAATGGAAGTCAAATTATGTATACTTTAGTCCGTCTGAGCATATTTTATCTTAATAATGTTTCAAAAACTAATGTTTCAGAATTTTTATAAACTAGCGGAACCATTTTTAACATTAATTTGCGTGAACTTTTTACTGAATCGATAGCTTTAGCATTTGAACTGCTTGCTGAATTTTCATTCAAAAGTACATTTGTTTTGCTTTTTGTTTCTTTTGAGATTTTTTTTTATTTGCAAAACACATGCCTGCGTTTGAAAAAAAAAATTCCTGTCAAAGATTTCTTAGTTGATTCTTATGTATTTCATGCGCTAATTCAATCTGCTATTTGGTTTTTGTCAATCCAGTAAATTTTTATATGAATGTTTGTAAATAGCAATGTTATAGCTACTGTCAAATCTGGTTATATTTTCAGGTTAAATATTAATAAAATGTGAAACAGAACATTTTATAATGAGAATTATGTAATTCTGGTACTAGGATATGATATATTACAATATAAAGTAAGAGATCAGCCAATCAATGCCTTTTTCCTTCATATTTTGATGAATTTTTTTAGATTTTCTTTTGTTTTTATTTATTCTGGCACATTCCCTTAAGCACCAAAAGTAGTCTGCTAGCATATTAATGTCCAATCTTTCCTGATATCTTTATTCCACGCACTTAATGTCCTGATGGAACCTTTCTGATGTTTTCACTGTAATCATCTACAATTTTCTGGAAGTATCCGATGGATTTTTAAAGGGAATTTATAGCATTTCACTCCTAGAGTTTCAAACTAAAATAAACAGAGTTTACCGATAATTTCAATAATCAAACTATTTTAATGGATTAAGGTAGAAAATTAGGAAGAAAGTGCTTAGAAAGATTAGCCGTGCATTTCGTCTGATCTCACTCATCACTTCAAGAATCCAGAGTTCCTTCTCAGCATTTATTTGGGGCCTATGAAATATTCCATCAGTTAATGTGAGGCATCACATAATTCTATGTAATTTTTTTTACAAAAAGAATTGCTTGACTGCTTTCTAAAAAGAGATTAGCTTCAATTAATCAATTTATATGACCATTGTAATAAAATTTTATTACGGTTGATGATAGGTTTTATATTTTTATGGGACACCAGATCAAGGGAGCTGTCGAGATAGCAAATCTTGTCGGCTATAGTGTTATCATGGCTCTGTATTCATAACGGAAGAGCAGGATATTTGTATGGCGCTGCATTCGAGTACTTATACAAACCTAAAAAAAGAAAATATTATTAATATAAATTCCAGGAATGTACAAATTTAATGTAAAATGTGAAATCTTGTACTTAAATACTACAATACTCTTTTTCTTTTATGTGCAACATATTACAATTTAGAATCATATAGTAAGGTTGTGAGTAATCGTGATTAAGTCAAACTAATGATATTGTTCTGAGCTGAAAATTACTTTGTCTTTCCAATAAAATCACTAATGATTTTGCTTTAGATTTCCTTACATATCTTCCATTCATTAGAGATCTGTACTTGAGAGCATGACAGTAACTGCTCATTGGTTTACGTAGTTTCTGTTATTAACCGAGTGTGCAACCTGAGGGATGGGAATAAAGACAAAAGGAAAAATGGAAGAGGGATGCTGTTTTATTCAATGTGTAAGAGACCTCTTACGTTCTTGTTGAAGAGTCATAAGTCTCCATATCTGTCTGGTTTTCTAAGGCACATAAAGCCTTCTATAATATGATATTTTGCCAATATACGAAGATAGTTATTGTTTTTTTGGTAAAGTGGCAAATAATTTCGCACTCGTTCATCTCTGCTTCCGGTTGAAGTAATATGTTGTCCTGAGCAAGCAACTGATTTTTTAGCAAGTTTGGACACCAAGTAGCTGGGCTACTTTTTGAAAGACAGAATTTTTCTGGTCAAAGACGTTCAGTGTCTTGATTTATAAAGGGATTGCAGGCTTTGATTCTGAACTTGAGTGATATATTGATGAACAGTCTATTTCATTCAAATACTATCGTTCTCTTCAACATTATCCAATTACAGGTAGTTCAGCTTGGGTATCTCTGGCCATGAGGACTGGAGGGTCTGTAGAAGCAAAGTCATTGATAAACACATGATGCTTGTTTTTGCTGCACACTTTTGAAATGAATGGACTAACATTAAACTCTGGCAGTGAGAGGTTTATTAGCATGTGAATGCATATATAAATAAAAAATAGATTAAAAAATTAGCAAAATATACATATGAAGAAAGATACAAATGAGACATGCTGTATATATGTAACTTTACAACAGATGCTCATTCTCGCACTGCATCGGTATTACCAAAGGGTATGCATTAATGCTTGCTTCCATCTCAGTAGCATTTTTGCAACAGAAATGTGAAGCAAATTTCTTATCATTATAATCAAATATTTCATTTTTAAAATAACATGGTAAATTGCTGTCACAAGACGTTATGTTGGTTGCTGTCCAGGTAATTTATACTTCAACATATATCAACAAATACCTATGTGGTTATTATTTGGTCATTTTGCGATTCCCATTTGTTAAATTTCCTGGTGAAATATGATATATATACATATATAATAGTATATTATATATATGATACATATATGTATATAATACATATATTATATATTATAAGTATAATTATATTATAGCTATATTATACTATATATATATATTAATATAGGTAGTATATATATATATATATAAATACTATATATTATATATATATATATAATCAATATGATATATGAGTATATATATATATATATATATATAATATATATATACTATATATATAGTATATATATATATATGTAATATATATAGTTAGTTCTATGATATATATAATATATATATATATATTATACTATATATATTATATATATATATATATTATATTAAATAAATGTAATATATATATATATATAATATAGTAGTAGCTTTAGTATTTAATTTATTTATATATTATATATTATATAGAGTTCATATATAATAATATACATTATATATAATAATATCTATATATATAGTAGATATAATATATTAATATATATTTATATATATACGATTAATATATATATATATATAGGTATATATATATATATATATATATATATATATATGATTATTATAATATAATTTTATTTATGTATATATTATGTTATATTACGGCCGCGTATATATATGTATATAATATTATATAGGCCTATATAATAGTATAGTATATATAATATATATATATATTATATATTAGTTATAATATATATATATTATCTATTATATATTAGTATATATCTTATATTAATTATATTATTTATATATATTATTATATATGTATACTATATATATATAGTAAAGCTATAGACAGTATAGTGGCTATATATTATTTTATACTATATATTAAATATATATATTTATTATATTATTGATATATCTATTTTTGTTAAGTATACTATATATATACTAGTGATATATATATATATAATAAATAATATAATAGGCTATATATATATTATTTATATATTATATGTATATAATATATATTTAATATATATATAATATATATATATATATAATATATATTTATACTTATATATCTATAGTATAGTAGCCATAGCATTACCAGCAAAGAAAATTGCATACATTAAAAAATAACAGGCAAAAAAAAAAAGATAATAACATTCACTTGATAACTAAATATGGTGCCAACATGGTAAATATAATAAATATCGTTATAGTTACAACACTGCTTTTGTTGAGAAAATCAGCTTCTTATATACAAACATAGCGATGATATCAAGCTACAAAAGGTGGCTTTAATTTACCAGATATGTATGCTATACCCCATGATAGTAATAAGATGTGCAATCCGTCAAGATGTTGATACTTAATAAGAATGATCTTAAATTAATACTCGTAAATATTGCACGAGTAGTCAATGAATCGCTTTTCGCTAATTATAATGATGAATAATATTTTAATAGAAAAATATAAGATGAGAAATTTCCTACTTTTTTTTATACATAGAAATGGTCAAGAAAAATTTACTGAACTAGCTAATAAACAATAGCAGAATTCATAATTCAGGCATAAATATGATCAAAATGTACTAGTAAGAGAATCTGATAATGTCAAATAATGTCGCGACAGTGAATAAGTGATAAATAAAAAAGGGGAAAGCACGCTTCTTAAATTTGTGATAGCAGTCTGCGGTATTAGCGAGCAAGTTTTAGGGTTGCATCTTTTAATTTCTTCAACAATTCTTGAATTCGTTCATAATTTACATTTTTTAATTTGGAACAATAGGCCGGGTAGAGCCTATGAGAATTCTAAAGTGAGAAAAAGTAATTGGTCGACAAAATGGTTTTATTATTTAAATGCTGTTCACTTTGCCAATAGAACTATCCTGGGTTTACTCCCCGGGGATTGTGTTTAAGTGGTGGTTGTAAACAAAGTACACACAAAAGCGGGTTATTTTTGCGGTTTACGGTTATTATATCTGTAAGGATCATCAGTTACGAACCATGGCCCTAAACTTTTATAAGGACTATGTCATTCTGCTCAAAATGAGACATGCGCATATTTTGACCAGTCCATTCCCATACATAAGTGCCATCAAATTTGGAAAATTTTACATTTTATGAAAGGTCCTCCAAGCAGCCAAAGACTGAAGTAAATAAGATTATCTAATAAATTTGTCCTAAAAGAAGTTATAGAGGAATTAAATTTTGCTTTTGATGAGCCAAATTGATTAATTTGTACACATTTCCAAGCTCACCCAAGAAAAAAGTCTCGACTTTTCTGTCAATTCTGTAATCCTTTATTAGTACAGTTCATTATAAATAAGAAACATTGGAGTTAAAGGTATGAAGATGAAAAGGTGAAAAAAAAGGTAGGTACACAAATTTCACTGACGTCGACGTTTGGTCTCCTCAAAGGCTGTAATTTCAGATTCTTACAGTCGTCGCATCACTTGGCTCCTCAAGGTGCTGTAAATTTTTCGCCATATATGCCATTCCATGTCTTCCGTCATAGATTGGTTTGTCAATTTCATGTGTTGGAGGGAGTAGTGCATGATTTACCCTATGCCTGTTGAAGACACAAAGTCAATGAGCACTTAACTGCATGCTTTTCCGACACACAACCACGTCCGCCACGCTTTGTAGCAGATCTGCATAAAATTGTGAGAGAAGAATGTAGAGTGGATCGTGGAATAGGGAATAGGTTGAAGACCAGGAACTCTTTAAGGCCTGTCAATCCCAGGAGGAAGCGGATCCATCAGTGTGTCTTAACTCAATTTTGTACTTGTAGGTTAAGTTCCTCAAGCAATGTTGGGGTGGGGGGGGGGGGGCGTTTTTGCTACGGATGTTGGTGGTAGGGATTGCAGTATGAATTTGATTTGAGACGAGGCTTGAGAAAAACAGGTAGATCGTGATGTTGATGCTTAGAGTTACATCTCCTGCCCACCTCCGATAATAGGGTGTTAAATAATCGTAATATCGTAAAAATAGTCACTTATTTTGGACGCAGGGAAAGTCTCAAGACTCCTCAAGAAAACTGGCACTCATCCTTGCCATTGCCCTCAATGTTGCAAATCGTATTGTAGAGTAGTATTGAGGTGTCTTCATCCTGTTGTTACCTTTCGATTATTTGTTAAAACGAACAGGTAAGAAAATTTTTCTCATGCACTTCTGATGGTATCTCCTTTCATTGGCAATCAAATCATTTCCCAATCAGGATGTGACTTCTCTTGACCACTGGTCTTCCCATGGCAGCTGGCAGTTTCCAAACATCTTCTCAAATTCTTCTCGTGGTTAAGGTACTGACCACCCACCGATGGACATCAGTCTTGTAGCGGTTGGAAATGAATCAATCACTGTATGCCGTGTTAAACAAAAAAACGTTTTTTTTTTTTTTAAATTTAACGCCCAAAAAAAAAACCGCTTCGACATGCAACTTCACTCCCACTAGATTTCTCTGCAGCAGCCACTTTTGTCCTGGTGTAAGATTTATGACACGAGACATGAAGTCTTACGGTATCACATGTCTTAAAAAGAGCATCCTTTCCATCACGTCTCTTCTTACTGCACTCCAACAAATTTCTGATTCCTCTTGTTTTCACAATCACTTCCTCATTCTCCTCTATTGTCTTTTCACACACAGGACACAGATTCGTCATTTTTACATCTGCTTCCACCTGCAACAAAACTATTTTGTGTGTGTATTTATATATTTATATATATATATATATAATATATTATATCTTATATTATATATATATATATATATATCTATATATATATATATATATATATATATATATATATATATATATATATATAATATATTAGTATATAATATATTTTACAGTTAGAACTCACCGCTCAGGGCAGAGCCTAATCTAGAGGAGGTGTGCGTG
>JABUQX010066483.1:0-37500 GCA_015478945.1 Trachelipus rathkii
GTGTTACTCCAAGAACTTTGGCTGTTTTGTTTATTTGGATAGCTATTTGTTTAAAAAAGATTTGGAGGGTTCAGGTAGTGCCAAGTTGGCAGGTAGTTGTAATTAGTGTAATAGATGATTTGTTAAGGTTAGGTGATGCAGACCATTCTGTTGTCAGTTAATCAATTTGAATTTGTTGATGTATTTTGTTGAAGTCAGTAAGATGTAGGGCATATTGCCTTCTTAGTTTTAATTGAAAATAGTTGAACTGTGTGTCAAATGGTTTAATGCGGTGTTACACTTTCATAAAAAACTAAATGTTTAAGGTGTCATATGTGTTGATGACATGTCTGAGGTTCCTGGGTTTGCAGGTTGAGTTTTTAGAAGAGTTTTATTGCGTACGTTTTTTCATGTCAATTTTGGTGTTATTATCTAATTGTTGGTCGTGCATTATTTTTTATCCTTTAAGAGGTTTAATTATTTCCTGTTTTTGTGGGTGGGTTAGGTTTTGAGACTGTTTTTGCAAAATGTGTAGCGAGGTTTTGCGTGTTGTTTTGTTGTTTGTGGGAGTTGAGATTTAAATTTTTTATGGTTCTATAAAGTAAATCAGATTGTTTAGTTTTTTTTTTTTTATTTGCATTTTTCAGAGAATTTTTATTGTTCCACATTCTATTGTTTGTGTTTTGTAGTTATAGAAACTTTTGTTGATTTAGAGAAGGCTTTTGAAAGAGTACCGAAGTTTGTGTGCATTGGTTAAGTTTGTGATTTTTGCGTTTAAGTGAGGTTCATGAATTTTTTGTTTGAAATTCGCTTTGCTGATGTTTTATAAAATTAGATTCTCTTCTTTGATCAGGTTTGATGATTTTCAGCGTGCTTAGTGTTGGGATTGTATTTTCTTGAGGCTATCCATCCATAAAGGTATTTTTTGCGTTAGCTTATCTTTTGAATTAGTGACGTGAAGTTTTGGTGACTGTTTTTAATATTGAGCAAATGGAAGTTGTATGTAGTTGTATGTTGTTTTTACTCTTTGAAATCGGGGAAAATGTGTCTGCTCCAGTCCGCTTTTAATGGTAGTTGTTGTATATAGTGTTATTTCTCTGAAAGAGGGGTTAGTTTCTTGTTTAGGTATTTTTTGTTAATTATTATAATTATAGGGGGAAGAAGTCGGAGTTTAGTTCTGCTTCTGTGTATTGGATCCGATCTGGCGTTTTGGTTTGTGTAGATTGTGCGCGAGGCAAAATGTTAGATTAATTGGGATGTGGTTTGAGTTTGTTAGTTTGGGCCCGTGAAATTCCAGGTGTGGAACAATTCGTTTCAATTCTTCTGAAGGATGTTTAAGTGCTCCTAGATTTTGATATTAGTGAGTTTTCCACTAATGGTTTGCGTTTTTGGTCTCTTTTTGGCATGAGGACTGGTGGGCGTTGAAATCTCTCTTCCCATTATGGAGGTTGGGAGTTTTTTGTGTCGCAATATAAGGATATCGACCTCTTGCATAAAAGCTTGTGACATACGTCCAAAACTCGAATGCGGATATAAAAGGTTTTGACAAAGCAAAAGTAAGCTCTCTTGCTGAATCATTGGTAGAACGAAATATTATTCGGGATTAATTCGTGGTGCTCAGTTGGTTTTAAGTTTGATGCTCTTGTTGTAAATTTAGTATGTTGTGTAATAGGTTAAGTTGAGTTTGTACATATAGACTTAGTATTCGTTTATCTGATTTGTGGCTTGTGGTGTATAAATTGGGTTCTGGGTGGGGTTTTCGGGTAAAAGTGCTTCTTGAGTTAGTGCTATGTGTATGTTAGGTTATGTTGATTTTAAGAAGAAATACCAATATATGTGCTTTCTGATGAAGTTATACGTGTTTTTTAATCTGTCAAATGTTTATGTTAAGAGTTTGTTGGTTTTTTATTGATTATTGAGGGTGGAGTGCATACTTGACAGTATGCAGTTATGTTTTGGGCAGGAAGTGTGTGAAAGGCGAGCAGTATTTGTGGATCCACACTGATCACATCTATTGCATGAATTGAATTTCTTCTCTTTTATTTTATTTGTTTGGAAACTAGGGTGCACAAGCAGTTCCCATATGGTCGCGGGTTTTTCTTTCCTACTTTCCGACCGGCTTTTGTAGTAGGAGGCTGGGTGATGTGCGGGAAGTAATGTTCCCAGGAGAGCAAAAAGGATGGAGTAACATAAGAGATGACATAATATCTATGACTGAGTGTCAAACACGGTTTCGGATTCCTCCAGGCGGAAGTGGCAGTGAGCGTTCGTTGCTGCAGTGACCTTCTGTATATCCAGATGAGGCATGGGGGGCGACAGAAGCGTTTGAATGAGTTCCCTCTGGTTTTGTCTTTACATTATGATATGAGTCCAGCATTACATTGCTCTACCTCTCTCTCCTCTTCTCTCCTCCTCTGCTCATACGCTCGTTTTCCGCATCATCTCATCATAAATCACTCTTCATCTCTCTTCATCACTCTCTCTTTTTTTCATCTCTGATCTCTCTAAGCTCTCTAATCTACTAATACCTACGATATTACTATATTTCTTTCTCTATATATATATATATCTATATATATATATTACTTCTATCAGCAAATAAATCATTACATCATTTCTCTCTCTCGTATATCTTACTCTCTCTTTCTCTCTTCTCTTCTCTCTCTCTTCTCTCTTCATAAATTTCTTAATTTCTGTCATTTCTCTCTCTCTCTCTCTCCTTCATCACTCTCTCTCTCTCTCTCTCTCTCTCTCTCTGATCTCTCTATCTCTCTACTCTTCTCTCTCTATCTCTCTCTCTCTCTCTCTCTCATCACCATTATTCCTTGAGACCAACGAATGGTAAAAACAATACATCGTATTCTAGATACTATTTATATCTACTGTAAATTGTAATGTAAACAATTGATAAAATAGAGTGACATAATTACTACCACACTATGTTAACAAAAAAATGTTTGTTCCAGAATTTTTTTTTTGTTTTTTGTTTCCGTTTTTTTTTATGTAGATTCCAAATATGTTTTTAGTTTTTCTCTGGCATCGACTGTTTTTTTTTTACGACGGCAGGAAGTAATTTAATTGGTCATACATTTTGTATGTTGGTTACCTATATAGTTACAAAAAAAAATAAAAATTTTCTGAATTTCATAATGATTTTTTATTGTTTATTTATTATCAGTTTTTTTTTTTATGCAGATTCCAAAAATATGTTTATTTCATTTTTTTTCTCTATTTCCATCAACCGTTTTTTGTGTTACGATGGCAGGAAGTAATTAACCACAATACAATGAGAGGCCAATAAATAACTTCCTGCCGCCGTAACCAAAAACGGTCCGATGCTTAGAGAAAAAGTAAAACATATTTGGAATCTTGCCACATAAAATAACTGAATAAAAAACAATAAAAAATCGGAAAGAAAGAAATTTTATTTTTTTTTTTTGTAACGGTTCCACCATACAATAATGTAGATGACCAATAATTCTTTTTATATCTGAACGTCGTAATCACAAAACGGTCGATGCTAGATGAAAACTAAAAATATATTTTGGAATCCTGCATAAAAAACTGAACTAAAAACAATACAAAAAATTCATGAATAAATTACAAAAAAAACCATATCATTTTTGTTGTTTTACATAGTGTTATTTTAATGATAATTGTAATTTATCCCACATTTAAATTATTCAATCTATATTTATTTAATTTAATAGGGATCTTAGGAAAGTACGGTAATCGCATTACTTTGAGGAATTGATGATATATATTAATAAGATATATAATATATATATATTAATATATATTATATTATAATATATTAAATATATTCTTATATATATATATATATATATATATATATATATATATATTTGAATAGAGTGCTTATTATATCAACATTAATACAAAGTCGTTCAAACCATGTAATGTTAAGTTTTAGGCTGGGTTGAACTAGTACAGGTTTGGTTAGGATATTAGGTTAGGTTAAGTTAAGGTTAGTTTTACCCAAAATTTTAATGTATTTACCTAAATCTAAAAATTATTATAAATATACATATTACATTATTAATATATATATATATATATATATAATATTATATATATATTATTATATATTTATATATATATATATATTATATATACTATATATATATATATTATTATATATTATATATATATATTATTAATATAAGCCAATATATTATGTACTTGTACTTTGTATTTATTTCTTATAATAATATTAGTAATAAGGTTGTGATATAAAAATTATACTTTATAACGAAATTATATATATTATAGCATATATATAATTATATAAATATAATAATATATAATATATATATAATATCTTTAAGTATTATAAATACTAATATAATATATATATATAAAGTACTCAATTTATTATATATATATATATATATATATATATCCTCATAGATTATATATATATATTTATAGGTTAATTTATAATTTCAGGCTCAATAATCCTCAACGTTCTATCCAACAGCGAGGAATAGATTTCTGGTATCTTCACCGAAAAATCCTATCGAACCGATTTGACACTACAGTGATTCATATGGATAGGTAAATGTGGTTTGTTATTATTATATATATATATATATGAATAGTGTGTATTTTACTATTATATATTATATTTATATATATTATACAAAGGTATTATAATAATTATATATATATATATATCAGTACTGATATATATTATCTTATATTTAATCAAAGTAATATATCTATAATAAATTTAATAATTATATAGGGTATATGGTTAATGTTAAAATGGTTATAAAATTTATATAATTATTATAAAATAATATTAATTTGTAAATACTATATTTATATATCATATATTATATAAGATAAATTATTATATTTAGTTAATATTTTTAATAATAATATAGTAATTATTAGATTATAATAAATAAAAGTGTGATGTTAAGTATATTATTTAAATATATTGTTATTGTATATTATAAGCATGGCGATCTTGAATTTGATGTAGTATATTATCATAATTATATATAATAGATTATTTAAGTTAATATTGATAATTAGTTTTTATTTGTTGATATTTAATATATTATATAGATTTCTATTCTGTAGATTAATGGGAGAGCAGTCGTCTAAGCAAGTGGATAGGACCAAGATTCGATACCATGATATACGGAGAATTCAGGGCGGGAGAAAGTATGAGAATTCTATTTCTCTTTCGTCTTTTTCAGCTTATCTTCGCTCCTCACTCATATGTAAATGAGCTACATTAGTTGATGAATGCTTGTTTGGCTTATAGGTATTGATAATCAGAATTTACCAGGCATCATTGATAGGTCGCGCCGATGGTATTAGTTCTAAAATATTCTGGCGGTGGACTCGTCGTAAAAACCTCAGGAACGCTTTCGGGGTTAATATTATAGGTCTTTCTATTTGATCACGTGTTGATTGGTGTGTGGATCTCTATTATCTAAGAGCTAGCTATAAATTTACTCAGACAGGTCATTGCATGTAGCAGTTTAGATTTCTGAGTTAAACTAATTCCTAAGTCAATCGCTCAACATCTATTCTGGTTCCTCCGTGTTCTGAGTCAACTTCTTCTATGAATTGTATCTTTTTTCATTTTATGGTTGGTGGAAGATCCTAAATTCGTGTTTGTCTACGCTCATACAATGGTGGTGAACTAGCTGGTTGTTGCACAAGGCCAGAGGCTTGCTAGTAACTGGCCAGACTATTGGTGGCATAATATCCTGGGCCTACCTCTTAGTATAACACCCGTTATTGATGTTTGCAGATTCAGGTTTTGGTATAACTATTGTTGTTTTGTACTTGAATGTTTTTGGTGGGTGCGGCATTTTTTTCTGATGGTATTTTTTTTTTTATAGTATATTTATGATATTTGATCGTGAACTAGTATGTTTGGATTTTCCGATATGACTTATGGCCGCACGAATAATTTGTATTTGTGGAATATCATAATCCTGGTCAATGATAGGCCTTGTTTAAATTCTTCTTGATTTTTTTTTAGGCATTTTTGTGTGTTGTGAACTTATTGTTTTGCGTGTAACAGTTTTTAGATGCAATTTTTTGAGTTGAAGCAAAAAGAAGCTTGTGTAGTTCTGGTTTTTTTTTGTTTTTTTGTCCATAATTGTTGTTGCTAAGAGTATGGCAAGATCAAATAGGAATCCGGATGATTTTTGGCTTCTGTTGGGGTGACTTTTTTCCCGCAAGTTATTTGGCCATGGCACGTCTGGGACTGTGGGACGTTAGGAGGCAAGAGGTGACTTGGGAAGATAATAAATTCGATATCTTTTTTTTTCATCCCCAGAAGGTTATCTATATTTTTGGAAATTCCAGCGTTTTTTTCCTTGTGTCGGTTCATGTCTGCCCTTGGAAAGTTTTATTCTAGTTCTTCTATTCTATTCTTTCCTCAATTAGCTTTGTGAGACGTTTTGATTTACGTTTCATAAATAAACTCTGAGTGGTTTTAAAATAATATTAAGGAATCGAGGGGTGAGACCGAATTATATTATGGAATAAGGTTTTCTATGCAAAACGACCGTTTTTTGACGAGTAGTTTTTTCAAGACTTTTTTCCACAATATACGGCATTAAAACTTGGAAATTAGAAGACAACCATTATTTTTTGGTTCCATTATTGATATATACCTAGAAGGTTATTATAAGATTGAATCTGAACTTACTGTGTCTCTAGATCATTTATTTTTTAATCATGATTTGTTGTTTTCGTTACAGATTTTATCCACATCAGGTAGGATTGTATGCCTCTTGGCAGAATGCTGATTTCGTTGTGACATGCGTTACCCTTCTTACTTACTAATCCTATATTTAACTTGTATTTCGAGTTTAATTACATCGGTCTTTCTTTTATAGTGTACTGCTATATATTCTCTGGGTTTGGTTTTTATTTACTTGAAAAATATATTTTCGGGAAAGAAAATTATTTATTACTTATTATAGACTTTATTATAACTAATTCTGGATGATTATAAGTCGGTAGTATAGAGTAAGTGACTGTTATATTAATGGAACAGTTATTGTACCAACGGGCAGCTTGATTTTCTCAAATAAAGTGATGATTCCTAGGAAGAATCATGGATAAATCTACGCCTCCTTTAAAATTGGAATATAAGTGCTACTCATTATATGAGGGTTAAGGGACTCGATAATCACAGAGCGGTAAAAATTTGAAATACAAAGTTTCATTAGAAGATTTGTAGATAATATTAAAAATGTTGGGTGAGTTCGCCGACCCCCGAGAGAGATGCTGAACGGTATGAAATATGATAAAAGCGCGCTACAGGGATCCGACAATCGTTCCGACATGTTTGAGCTGACTGACTAGTTCACTATATTTACTGATGTATAGTAGGATAGGTTTTTAACGCACTTTTTCCATATCGGAAGTAATAAGCAGCCGTGGTTGTTTGACTTACACCAGGCGAGTTTTTGGTGACCGTAGGTTACACCCTAAAAGGGGGTCGTACTGCCCCTTCAGCGTTCAAGGTCAACTAATACGTCCTGACACACCACCATTGCTTTTACGGCTTCAAACGTTAGAGGAACCTAAACATTTTAGATGTGAGCTCACTATAGATGACGTAAAGTTCCTCGTACGAGACGAGACTCACTCTCTCACCTGAGGCTGCCGTCCTCCCGTAATGGGGACGCTCTGACCTATCCCTAAAAAAATTTATTGATCGTAGAGTAGACTTGTGGGAAACTACTACTGTTTCGGAAGACAGGGGCTTACGATGGATCTGATCCCACGTTGAGTCGGGTCGGAGTCGGAGACGGGACGGAAGTTGGAGTTGCGAATTCGGCATTTCCGGAGTCCAAGGACCGGGGCCTGGACGGTGGGGACCCAGTTGAAAATAAAGAGAAGAAATGCAGATGCGAATGAAACTAGGAGAGAGGATGACAAAAGCACAGACAAAGAAAGGAATGTAAGAAGGAAGAAAGGAAGGAAGGAAACACTTAACTTTAAAATAAAGAATGAAGTGAAAAGAGATTTCGTGAAGTCAGAGGGCAGTTTGAGTACTCCTATAAGTCTGATTTTCGGGCACAGCAGTGCTTTGTATGAGGGTGACTGTGTGCGGTGCGGATGTAGTAGAAACGCAAATTGACTCCGATTTGTAATGTACATGAAAAGAATCATTAGCAGGGTAAGTGTTCTAACATTATGACTTCTCGCATCGCTGAAAGATGTAACCACTTGCGCGTTAATCGTCTTCAAGTTGCTTGCACTCTTGCGCAAAGCCTATTTCAAGTTATTTATATATTTTCTAAATGTATCTCCGAGTCTGCTGTTCTATTTATCTCTCTTTGTGGGGAGAAGAACTACTTGTTCTTATAAAATATACGCTTTAGCTAATTTCAATTTTTGTTCCTAAAGTTTGTAAACATTCGTCGATGATTTATCTGTATCTTTTTTCTCTTAATTTTTTCTATACCAAACCCATTCATATGTTGACGAATATCAATGTTATTACTCTTAAATTTTTTTTTATTTTATTTTTTTTATTTTCTTTTTAAGATTTTCTTTCTATTATCTAATTTTTTTTTCTTTCTAACGAACAGCGTTTATTTTATTTTTCATTTTTTATATTCGTATCTTGTGTTTAATTTTTTTTCAAACTATTTATTTCTTTTTGTTTTATTCTTTTCGATATTGAAAGGTTTTTTGTTCATTTCAAGCATTGTTTCATGTTTATTCTAACATTATATTTTTTTTTATTTACACTTTTTACTTTGCTATCAGTTTATTTTTTGTTCTCTTTGCCTTTATTTTGCTTATTTATTCTTTTTTTTTAAACTTATTTTTTTTTTTCTCTATACACAAGTTATCTAGTTTTTCGTCGTTATTGAGTGCAACTGCGACTCCGTTTTTCTTTTTGAGCTCTATGTTGAGCATATTTTTTCTTTATTAATTTTCTTTGATTAATATTATATTTTATTGATAATTTAATAATGTAACTAGGTACTTATAACAGACCTTCCAATTAGGCTGTCATGTTATACTATATGATAATTATCAGACTAATTAAGAAGCCATTTCACAAATTTCTAAAATAGTTTTCTTTTTTGAATCATGACATTCTTTAGAAAGACTTCAGTTTTTTTTTTTTTTTTAACTTATTCTTTTTGTAATAGTAAATTAATTATTTTTGAATCTTATTATAATAGCTTTTGAATACCTAATTTCTCGTAAATTGTTTGTGGCTTTTGCCTTCACACTTTGTTTATATGGTTGTATTTAATTTTGGATAATCCTACATAAAAGTTGTCTCATAATTATTATGCTATATTTTTGCTAAAATTTTATAATTTTATTTGCTTTTTACTATTTTGGGGTTTTCAATTTTACTAACAAAATAAAATTTATGGGACAATTATTTCCCTGTATTACAACTATAAACGTGAAAAAACCAAAAATCTTAAACTTGGTTTTACTTTTTGTACATTATCTTTCTTACAAGGAAGCGTCTGAGACTCTTCTTTGCCTTTCTTATGTCATCTGTGGCGTAAGGTTTGCCAAAAAAAACGATTTTCCCGTTTTTTTTCCCATCATTTGAGATTCTTTAGGCCTCACTCTTTTATGGAGATTGTTTTGTCTAATGTAGTTAAGGTTTGAAATACTAATATCTCAGAGTTATTTTATTGAGTTCATGAATATTATATTAATAGGTTAGTTTGCTGTTTAGAAATTAATAGATGAAATTGTTATATCTACTTAATAATCAGAAAAATTATTATGTTGGTAACGTTTTTATCTATGTTTTAAACCGTAGAAAAGTTGGTACAGTTTTTAAACAAATTACTCCTGAATAGCTCTATGCGTAAAGAGAAATAAGGGATGACTAAGTATGGAAATATCTCAATAAGACTCTCTGTGTCTGAATACGTAGCGTCGATGGGCCGGATAGTGAATTAGCCGGATCAATCAACCATCCTGGCAATTCCATTTGGAATCTATTGCATCCTATTGATGGTCAAGTATCATAACTTGTGCTTTGGTAGTAACATAAACCAAATGTTAAGTTTTTCATTATGGAAACAAAATTTCTAGTAATATAATTCTGGGCATAACCAAATCAAGAACCTATCATTAACCGTAATACTAGGTCAGCGGACACCTCACACAACCAGGCTTACACACATACACACTCACCGAGCAGCACACACACACAATAGTGAACTTCACAACGCACCACAACACCACAGCGAACTAACACCACACACACGAAGTAATTAGTCTACATTAGGCCAAAGTTGCCATACTTGACTACCAGTGTAAGCTAACATATAAGCTATGCCAAAACGTAACTACTTCACACTTTTTTTCAAGCATATCCTCTAGCATATCACTTTTAATTTTAATTTAAATAGCATATTTAATCAAGGATTTAATCGTGTCCTACTGTTTCAGTAACCTGGAAATGCTTAAGGCACAACCTTAGATGCACACTCGTCTACATGCACACACACCGCACGCACACAACACACAACACACACACACACTCACAGCAGCGGTGAAACTCAACATAAAAAACAACAATACATCAACACACAAATAAAACTGCTAACAATTGCTCAATATAGTTCCACACTTGACTTAGTAAGTCACACTAACATTTACACTGCAAAAATACTCGTAAGTATTGCGCATCACTTCTTTTCAAGATAGCATTCTACTACGCATATCACTTTATGATTACATTAACATAGAGATTTTTTATTTATAACAGAAGATAATTTTATTCAGTGTTCCCTAATTTTAATATATTGGGTATATAATCTAGAATTAATACCACACACAGACACACAGAGTGTTCATCGCATCTATAAACATATATTTTTCAAAAAAATATACAATCAAATTTCTCCGACACACATCACACACCACACACACACACAAAAACCTAGTCCTTAAATATGAACCCACTCAGTCACACAAAAACAAACTGCTTAAACTATTAGCAAAGAGTTTTCAATTTGTTGACAACGCAGATAAAAGTAAAACATAAAACAATTTAAGATCGGAAAAACGTAACCTATTTTCTTTTTATATACTTTTTTCAAGCCATTTCTAGCATATCACTGTTATGTTTACATTAAATGCCAATATTAACAAAGATTTATCGTGTTCTATATTAACTAATTGAATTCAATTCTATAGAATAAATACCACACCATGAAAGTTATAGACACCACCACAAGATTTCAATTACAGAAACACACACACACCCCCACACCACCACCACACACACACACAACACTCACCTACATCATTTATCAGTGTACACACACACTCAACGTTAATTACATTACAGCAATAGTATACAATGCCTCTGAAACCTTCGAACAATAACCTGGATTAGATATTTTTTAGGTTTATCTTCTTTGTTAGCCCCCCCTTCAGTCATAATATTCAACGACCCGAAACATGAATTTGTAGAATTTAAATGCTTATCCACTTGCATAAAGTCGCATGTGGCAATTAGCCATTATTATAATTATATTAAACAAACTGGTCAGTCAGCCAATTCTTCTGGGGATATTGGCTGCATCTACAGAGAAACCAAATCAACCCATGAATCAAGAAGAGAGATCCAAGCTGCACCTATATGTATAGGAGCATAACGCACATCTCTGTAGAGTAAAACTATAAAAGGGTTCAATTGGAACGTCAATAACCTATATGAAGTAAAGGTTACTGATGAAAACTTCTTCCATGGACCAAGAGATCTTGCAGCATCCGTTCGATCAGATGGGTTTTGTTAGTGTGAAGTCATTGATGCTATATTAAAGCTTAGAACTATGAATAGGGAGTAATGGAGGCGTTTGGAAATCAATTTCACGTTTTTGGCGATGATCATGGTCACCATGCCGGAATACTATGTAACACATAGTTACAGGGATATTATTAGGCAATGGTTCCGCGGGTCAAAAGAGGATTGATTTGGACAGATTACGCGATCCCGGAAGGGTTTCCAGTCCGGTGACAAGACTTCCTTCCTCCACCATCACCCAAAATTGAAAGATTGTACAATGGGGTGATTGGCCACAGTACAGTTAGCGTTATTATTCTTCTAGTTTTGATTGTTCAATGCCTATTTATTATTGAACATTTTTATACGTATAGGCTAATTTAATTCCAATTCAACTTAAAATAAGGTACAATCATTACTGATAATCTATTGTATGGAAAATACATGCAGGCTATTAGCACAGATTTCGAGAAAAAGAAATTTATGGCGACCTTGGAACATATGAATTAACAATCAATTAAAGTATAGTTGTCAAACAATTTGTCCCACGAATAGGGGTGAAAACATTTGGGTTACAGCCACCATCTTTTTAGGTATAATAGTGCTCTCTTATATTTTATTTATCATCTATATTCGAATTTTGGAAGTTAAATGTATGGTTAGGCTCTGATATTTTAAGGTATATTAACGATTGGAAATTGACAAACTGCTACAACTTCTTGGAAATATCGAAAATAGTGAGAAAAATTATCACGGAAATTTAATACATATAAAAGATACGTTTTGAAAAAGTAAGGAGATCGGCGTCCCACAATTCACAGGCATTCATCCGTCTCGTATACACTTGAAGGAAAGAAGGCAGAAGCATTCAGCTACAAATACATGTCGGTACGTGGAAATATAATGCAGTGGGTATGTCTTTTCATCACATGAATCAAACATCGGAATTCGAAAAATGCCGTATAAGTTCGTTTCGTACTGAATGATAATCGGAGTACCAAATATCTTTTCATCATACAATACTGAAGTCTAACACATATGAGGCAGAACCACTTGAGGATTGACCCTAAATTTAATCATTAATTCTTATTTAAAGGATAAAACTATGGCAAGAATTTTATTTAATATTAATTTTTATATACTTATTGACTATTTATTATATGAGTGATGAGTCTTAATTAATAGGTATACACTGCGTTATATGAGAATACTATACGCGGCCTTAAAAAGCATAAGGACGCGCGTTATTTATCTGAAAGTGAAAAAAAGAAATAATCCCAGAAAATTTTGGAGTCTTACTTTTAGGCTAGAGGAAAGTGGCTTTCAACAGTAATGAGAAAATACGTAATCGGTTCATGCACCATTAAAATTAGGAAAGTCGTGCGCTGAAAAACTTTATGGATGTAGACAGTGTCTCCTAGACGATAAGTGTCAAGGCTCATTTGTCACCGTTGGTATATTCCATGAATGTCGTGAATGTCATCGTGAATTTTATAACGCCTCTTGCCACAAAACGCGAGAGTAATAATTTTGACGCTATAAGATGATCTATTGCCGGGATTATATATATTATAATATATATATATAATTATCGTATATATATATACTAGTATATTATATATATATATTTATATATATTATATATATTTATATTATATACTATATATATAGTATACAATTCAGATCTCCAGATTAGGTGCCCTGTATCTAAAAAAAAAAACTATATTACAAAAAACTTAATATATTTTTGATTCAAGCGTACATTGTAATGCAAGAACTAAAAAAAAAATAATAATTCTTAATTTAATACATAACTCCACAACACATCCATTATCCCGCCTACTCGTAGAATATTTATAAATAGAAGCCAACTTGTCGTGAAAACATGAACCATAAAAAAATGATGTATTTCCTTATATT
Organism: Trachelipus rathkii; assembly: GCA_015478945.1. Taxonomy (NCBI): domain Eukaryota; kingdom Metazoa; phylum Arthropoda; class Malacostraca; order Isopoda; family Trachelipodidae; genus Trachelipus; species Trachelipus rathkii. Next base: position 13,691 of record JABUQX010066483.1, read on the forward strand.
TTTCAATACTTTAGGGGAAACTATAATAATTAAATGGGCAAAATTAAATTAAAAAATAAATTCAAAGTTACAGTTAAATTGCAGTAAAGTTGCTTGGTAGGTCAGGGCCATCAAAATTTAATTTCTCTACGTAACATCCTATCTACTGATAGATGTGTCGTGTGTGTGTCGTAGTGTAGGTCCCCTTCGTGTGGCGCTGTTCGCGGTCCTGCACCACGACTAAGTCCTCAGGAGATCGCACCACAGGGCTTATAAATTAAATAATATGTTTTCATATGTCTGATTCTAACCTCGTTCCCCCAAATTTTCACGTTCCCTAGCAGTCCTGGTCCGCCAATATTTTCGTTCCTTTTCATGTTAAGGCCGCGAGACAGAAGGCCGCACGGGGTGGCGCGGTGCCGGGGCGGCATACCACCGCCCCCGATCTCGCCAAATCACTTCCCCCCACGGATCTTTTCACATTTAGGGATGTATAAGATGTTCTAGGAGAACAATTTAATTCGTGTGGATTTCGAAGGACTTTTTAGAATTCGTCGTACACATTTTCATTGTCTCTGGTTTTGGACTCGCATTTTCATATTTGTTCTTTGTAGCTTATATACATTTTTCAACTTTTTGGCCACATTTATATTTGTATAAGGTTTCCCACCTTAACGGTATTGATTGATTTATATAGGAACTTTACATTTTATTTTTGGAGTCTCATGTTTTATTCTTTTAAGTTTGTTATAAATAGAATATATATATATATCTATTAATCTTTTTGAGATAGTTTATTTCTTTTATTTCTAAATTATATTACATTTATTTTTTTTTTCTTAGTTTTTGTTACAACCATGTATTCTGATTACAACAAATAATATTAGTTTTTGTTAATCGCTATGATGATGTGGTTTTATTTTTTTATACTACAGGGGACTAATCTGGAATGAGTCATAATATATAATATGTAATATATTAAGTATTTATTATTATTATGATATGTATATCTTATATTAATTATTAGAAAATATGTTAATAGTTAATTTTATATTTTTATTATATTATACTAATATATCAATATATGGGACCATATAATATATTTCATATAGATCTATAGATGACCACGGTGTACGCTGTCGCGGCGGGGTGACGTTGGCCACTTTGCTATAACTTCGTTCCCCACTTTTCGCCCTCTAATAACATTTTTTAGGGGATTATATTTAATTTTCTGATAAAATCAAGGCCTTATTTGGTCTAATAACATCACAAATATAATGTATTAATTTACTTACTATAGTTTTATAAAGTTTAAATATACATAGGCTATTTTAAGATTACGTTATTTGAAGTAGGTATTTGCCTCGGATACCACATTATGGGGGTGATTGGGGGCCCCCCCATATCCCTTTTTATAAAGAAATACCAAATTTTCCTATGGTGCATTTTATTTTATTTTATTTTACTTTTATTTAGAAATTTTTGTTTTACTTGATATAAATAAGTAAATAAGTTAATTTATAATTCATATGATAAATATTAAATACTATAAGAATAAAATGTGAGTGGCCCAATTTACCCATTCCGTGGACACATATTATTATTGACACTTTTTTCGAATTCTATAAATTATTTGAAATAAATCTCATTTTTATTTATTTTAATTTTAACGTTATATTAACAGTTACTTGTTTTATTATCTAAAAATAGTATTCTTGATAGAACTTCCCTTTCTAGATTAAGGGCCATAAAAAAAGTATAACATGGTTAGGCCCTAAATTCACTCCCCATCATACAATTTTTATGGGGAGTGGGGGGATGAATCGGGCCAAGTTGGCCCAGTGATTTACCACTATGCACTGTTTTGGAACAAAAATTACGTTTGCCCAGTTTAAGAGCTAACTATTCAAGCTGTATTTACCATGAATCAAATGATAGGCTTGAAGAAGATATCCTGTGCTATATTTACATGTTTTCTCGCCATTTAAACAAAGTTAAAAAAATAACCAACCTCATTTCTCTCTCAAGATGCTAGAAATTCTTATTAGAACGCGACATTTTTACTTAGCACATAATTTATTAATTATTATTTCTACAAAATAAAAACCTATACTAGATATTAAAAGGATAATCTAATAACTATATTGTAAAGTATTTATCGAGGACAATCTTGTGGGAAGCACAAATATTTTTTGTCTGTATTTAAGTTAATTACCAGGCCGCTATATAACAGATTGCCGGATATCCGGTATCCGGCTAATTTACTATATCCGATATCCGGCCGGATATCGGTATAATTTTCCTCGAGCAAGATAATGTTCCGTGTGTATCTAGGTTATGCTCGGATTCGTACAGTTTATCCGGACTATCGGCGCGATCCTACTAATGCAACACACTAAAATGTTAGGTAAGCATTATCTCTCTTTCTATCTCTAAGAGCCGTTTCAGAATTTTGATTGTACCCCGGACCTTATACCTAATATACAAAAACTGAAATTGAAATTTACAATCTTTTTGCCTGACCGTTTTTGAGTATTATTCTTACCACGCCATCTAAGGGTGGGGAAAGGCAAAAAAAACCAAGCTTCGTTTTTTTTTTTCTTTTGAAAATAAAAAAATACAGCTGAAAAAATACATACAAAGTAAATAAAAATTTTTTTTTTTGATTAAGTTGTGGGAATTTACTTATCAATACATTATATTCATAAATTTTAAGCAAATATTCCTCTAATTGGACATTTTTTGGTTCCACATTTCCTACAAGGTGGAAAGCCCCTGAGTTTGTGACAAAATATTTTTAACACTTGTGGTTCTGAATTTTTGATATTATTCGGCATTATCATTTTTGGTTTGTGGCTTTAATTGTTTTACTCTGTTTACAGCCTTCTCAAGTTACATTTTTTATCATATGTTAATTATATCAGAGATTAGATCGCACATGCAATAAAGGCGTGAGACTGATATCTTTTTAGAGCGAAATAAAAAGGATATGCAAACCCTTAATTAACAACGGTATCCGTTGCCAAAAAACTGTCTTGTTCTAATAGCTAGCTTATCTTTGGCTTTTTTATCTGATCTTTTTCTCTTTGGGTGGTGAATTAATTTAATTTTGCTCAAACAGGTTGGATGCAGAGTATGAGTTTAATGCTATAGGGCTAGCTTAAAGCTATCAAAGCAGTCCTGCTTACTTGCCCGCTGCTTCTTTCATTCATTGTTCTATTTCCATCACAATACTTTTATAAACTGATGATTTCGACTTTATGAAGTGTGCTATATCAAAATTAAATGTGGGTATTGGAAATATCATCTATCTGCATGCGAAAGTGTAATTGATGTTTGAACAAGTATGTCACAGACAGTAGTCAGTCTAGATAGTGTTGGTGTTTGAGAGAGTTGGGTGACTAGTGGATTAAGTGAATCAGAAGTTTGATATTCCAAGCCAAATTTTTAACTTAGTCATCTCACGTTAAATGTGTTACTACCTTTTCCAATTTTTCGATTTACCCTCTTTTGGGTTATTTTTAATTTCAAATATTTTTTATTATTTCATTTGCAATCCCGAAAGGTCACTTTTGAGTTTACTTTTCCATTCTACTATTCAGTTCTATTTTAATAAAATTAATTTAAATTTATTATACATTGTATCTATTGCTTAAAGTTCATTCATAATATGGAATACTTGCCAGTTTTTCTAAATCTTTCATCAGTAAAATTCTGTAAGTAAGAAGCTACAAACAGAGTCTGCAGGCTACAACCTACTGTAAATTGTAAGGGGAAACAAAATGCATAAAATATAAGAGAAGGTAGTTCTGCTATTTTATTTAATCATACTCAATAATGGAATATTTGTTAATTTCAAGTTATACTATTAGTTTTTGTAAATAAATGAAAATACGCATTAATCATTGGTCTAGTAGCCCTATGTCTAAGATACATTTAAATTGAAAACGAAAAAACTGAATAAAACGAAAAAAACATATGTTTGAAAAAACAATTATTTTCTGCTCAACACAGACCACAATCACAATCATCAACCTCTTGCAGTACACTAGTAGCTCAAATCTCACCTTATTATAAATAACACAGCACAGACTATAAACAAATAAACAGAATACTCTACATTTTCTCTTTTTAACATTCTGTACCCACCCAATATTCACTTAAACTATGAAAACAATTTCTCTGTCTCAGACTGCCACATACAAATTTTTGCTATCATTCCAAAATTTTACTGTTCCTCCTTTCAAATAAAAAATAAAATATTCCTCATAAACTTATACTTATACACACACTCACACTATAACAAATGGTGAATGAGAGTATTCCACATCATATATATGTGTTTTGAAGACCAAGTATTCCAATGTCTTAAAACTGTAACTCCAGACATCATCATTGGAGAAACAGTATGATCTTTTTTCTACACTGAAATAATACATAATTTTAATTAATCAGAAATCCTACTCAATTCTATGACATAAGTTCCGTCGTAATACTCTTGCTCTTCACACTGCTGTACATAAAGAATCACAATACACAACAATTCAGCTTCACACATCTAACGCATCATTTTAAAAATCACATGACACCCATATATTATACGACAAGTGACGAACTTAGTCAAACTTTGCAAACTTGTATATTTGGAATTACATTTTTGCATAATTACATTTCTAATCTTCCACCAACAACATATATGACTAACAAATCGTTCTCCGCAATCGTATAATACAACATTATTTAGAACTTGACTCGGTGTCACCTTTATATTAACAATATAGACATCTTATACAAAAAACTTACGATATGTTGATTTGTCAAATAGTTTGTTAATTGTCAATTTTATTAATTTTCGCAAGTTATATTAATCCGTGCTATGTTCTATCAATTTATTATGTGTTTATCGGATCACATAGTTAATAATCCGAGACTTGAATGAGAGGGGGTATGCATACGATAATCTCGTGTTTTCGTAAGTTTATTGGATCACTTTTGTTATAAGATTTTCTTTTTTTTATATGCTAAATACTTCACAATAGATGTTTAATCAATGATCATTCTAATTATATTTATAAAATAGTCAATTATATATACCAGATATATATATATATATATATATATATCTTACTATATATATATAACATATATTTATATATATATATATATATGTTACTAGTATTATATATTAATATTTTTTATTAATCCTATAATCTTATATTGATATAATATTTTATGTCATATTATATATATATATATATATAAATATATTATTATATATATACTATATATATATATATATATATATATATATATATATATATATATAATAATATATTATATATGATATATATATTATATATATATATATATATTATATAGTATATATATATTATGTTTTGCCGAAACTGGGGGTGAAATGATGATGATAATTTCCGGAACACAAATGAATAAAATCTTGGCAGCAGAGTAAAATTATATAAATGGAGAAAATAAAAATTAATAAGAATATGAAATAATGAAATAGTGAAACAAAAACTTACGTTTTAGAAAAAGAAAGCAGAATAAGCGCGATCTGGGCCCATTGAGACCGCATTTTGTTCCTTATAACAAAATACTACCACTTGGCCACTAGCTTATGATGTTGATGGGTTGAGATATGACATATGATAGTTTTTGCACCTCGAACAATACAACCACACAATGTTTTATGAAATTAGAAAATAAAGAGATTAAAATAAGTAAATAAACATGGAATGATATTATATGAAGATGCAATATTTTTGACTTGTAAGTAGACTGTAAAATTTATTACCTTTCTAACCTACGAGTTTTATTTTTACCAGCATTTATTATTGTTTTAACAGGAGGTACATAATTTAAAAATGTCGGTTCTTTTTAGGTAACTTTAATAACTTTTTATTCATATAGCTATGTCATTAAATAATATACAGTATATATATATAGCTATAATCTTTCATACACAAAATATTTCTATAAAGAAGCTAACTGTCCCGAATAACCTTTCACTCTGGTGCACCTCATTCAAAATAAAATCCCCCAAAATAAAATATAAAAACATTTAACTATAAAATATTCTCAGGTGCCTACATAAATAGTAGCTAATTAGAAATATATCAGTTATTGAAGTTTCTTTATGAATGTCATCAAACTTCTTTTTAATAAGGTGTAAACTTTTACTAATTTTTAATAGTTTTATTAGTTTTTAAATAGTCATATTCTTTGTAGTATAAATAATTAAATAATTTACTTAGAACACACCACACTAACATATAAGAACGAATTGTTTTCATTTACTTTGCACTAATTAGTTCCTGGTTGTCAAAGCAATTAATTTCTTAGTTCTTTAGACCTTTTATTTTATTTTAGTAAAAATAGTATTTTATTCTTTATTTACAGGTAAATATTGTTTTTTTTTTATACACACTTAATTATACTAAAGAATTGGTTTTTAGTATACTTCACCACTTTTTCTCATTCTATTTAAACACGGTGATAAACTGTTTCAAAAATTACGTCTTTCCTATTACTCTGCAATTCCAGCAGGGGTCCGTGAATAAGTGTAGATTAGATTCCAAAGTGTAGACTCTAACGGGTCCCTACCCCGTGTTTATTTGGCAAACAATATGTAGATCTTAACTGGTCCACACCTTGTGTTTTGTTTTTCAAATAATATGTAGCTCCTAACGGGTCCACACCCCATGCCTAAAACAAAAATAAACTACCTATACTTTGAATCAATGAATATGTAATTTATGAATTTAATCTTCCTAACTTATTCATATTTCATTTTAAAATTTATATAAAAATATTAATATTAATATAAGAATGACTGGAGGATCACAACATACCTCCAGATAATTCCGGAGGACGCTTGGAGAGAGTAGAAAGTATAATTGATAAGAGCACCTGACCTGTGCTCAAGTGTAAGTAGAGATGAACTATAATAAAATCAAAAACTTCTATTAATAATTTTGGTCATAAATATAAAGGTGATATACTAGATAGTTCTGAGAGGAACAAAGTATTCATTCTTTATTACGTCACGGATTCTGTGGTGCTTCGGCTCAATTTGCCTGAATTAATTATGATCTTGTCCCGCAAATGAATTTACAATCATGGGACAAATGGTGTGTGGCATGCTATAGAGCTGTAGAGTGGGCTGTTCAAACTAGGTGAGATAGACACAATGAAATTTATCGTGAATAAATTGAGTTAAACATATCACTGACAATTATGAAAATGACATAAACCACGGAGGGGAGGGTAATCAAGTTTTCAAATCTATTTTTTTAGTTAAGACAGATATTTTTCTAAAAGAGTCAGAGTATCAGTTACTGGATATCGAGCAGGTGAGAGATAGTCAGGTTAGTCACAATCTAGATATTATAAGACCAGTCGAATTCATCTATAGCTTATCTGGGAAGTGCGCACGTGTCACATATTATTTATAAAGAGATTATGCTTACACTGTATTAATATTGTGAAAATGACTTCAAAAACGAGAAAGTGTTTTATTTTGCCTTACGTAGTTAAAAATTTAGGAGATAAATATTAAGAAACATAAATTATTCATTAGGATTAAAAAGGCTAAAGGATATAGCACTAAGTAAAGTGTGATAAATATGTCATTTTATATCTCTCAATTGCAAGTTAGTATTAGGAAAGAAAATGATATCACGTCACGTCACTATTTTAATAATTCTCACCCGAATATATATAATAATTACATAACAGATCTATCGCTTAGCTGCGGCCTATTATATATTAAGCAGCACGTCTTTGAAAATTATGTTTTGACTTGTAATACATCATTTTGATGAGAGATAAAAAAAATCAAAGCTGTTACGCCAGAAGTAAGTTGAGGATTAATAATCACACTATTACAGTTATGCTAAACATATAACCAATCTTTTATTGGGATTACCAGACTTATAATAGTATAATTCGAAATAAACACTAATTAAATAAAAATTGCTTCAATAAAAAAATTTCTTGTGCTAAAACTAAAACAGCAGCCATTTTATGCAACGTTTTTCAGCCTGATGTTTTATACAGACACTAAAAGATGATCTCTCACGTGCTAACTATGTAACAATTTATAGTGACTGTTCCAGCCATGGAAATATCAAAATTTGTGCTTTATTGGTTAGATATTTTTTTGCCTACAAATGGGGTTAATGTTAAAAAATATTAGTGGTGAAATAAGGCTAGTGATTATGTAAAACATCAGAAATGTTATTATAAATCTAATAATATAAAAAAGTTTTTAGATCTTATTATAAATTTGTCCATTGTAATAATACTATTAAAGTTTTTTATGGTGTCTGATAATTCCATTTAGTCAAATATTATAAATTTTGTGTATTAGGGTACCTATCTATGTTAGGTAGGTACACATATAAATTATATTTTATTTTATCAAGACTGCAGCAAAGTTTATAGAGGCAGAATAAATTAATTGGTATATATATATATAATAATGTCCAGCTTACATTATTATCTTAATATAATAGACTTGAAAAGTTTATTATGTATGATTTACTCTTTCTATTTAGAGATAGAGTATAATTATATATAGTCGTATATAAATTATTCATTATATATCTTTAACTATACACATTATTATACAGTCACAGCGTTGAAGAACTACAAAATGCTTATCTGTGATTCTAGTTGAAGATTAGAATTTCATGAGTATAATATTTAAGGTCACTTACACCAGACAAGATTATGGATTGCGCTTGAGTAGGAAAGCTAATTGAAAGAGTTCATTCTCAAACTAATATGCATAATATTAGCTTTCTAAAAATATTATTTATCATATGTATCTCATATAACTAAATGCCATGTCTATATATTACAGTACAAGTTTTTATTTGAAATACCCGTTATATATTTTTGCTGAAGCTTATTCTTTTATATATTTTGAGTACAACAATCAGAGTTTAGTATATTCTACGAATTTAATATTTCATTATATGGTAGGATATCATTCAAAAAATAGGTATCTTTAGCAAGAGATTGCATGGCATTCTTAAAGATAATAAATACTGCAATTGATGAAAAGAAAGTGGTAGTCATTTTTTTATGGAGCCTTTTAATCCGTAGATAAAATGCTGAAGGTAGAATATTTTAAGTAGGAATATACTAATAGTGAATATATAATATACAATACGCTTTAAAACAGCTTACTTATTACTGATATTCTGGCTAAGTGCATGAGTAATTGAATACAAATGGATATACCGTGTATATTTCTTTTTTATAGAGGAACTAGAAGTATAACTTTAACTGTTGATGATCTTTTTCACGCAGCTTAAATACATCTGGACAGCAGTTTAAAGATAACATTCATTGAAATTTGATTATCACACTAAGATATAAAAAATACCCAATTTCTCCTATTATAAATGATATAGAATTATCACTTCGATAAGAGTAAATTGATATGTGTAAAGAACTTTTGTGACAATAGAAAAAAAATTAAGGAATGGAATGATCGTGAATTTGAGGTTGACAGTAGATGGATTGAAATATTTGCACATTTCAGATGTCAAATTTTTACAGAAGTACAGAATATTTACATTTATCAAATAATATTTATATACTAAAGTGCTATAGGTATAATTTTTTTTTTATATGTATCTAATTGATCAAAGCACCCTCAAGAAGAAAGTAGTAATTATTACTTCACAAATGATGGAGAAACGGTATCACGGAGAGAACGAAGACAAAAAGCAGTTGAAATAGTAATACTTTAAAGGCGCACTATATAATACCATCTGACAATTGATAGATGGATTGCTTTGAGCATATTGATTTCAGTGAAGTATCACTTAAGTTTCGAATACAACCCTTAAAAAGATCTATTTCAGTGACAAGGAAAGTACATAGAATGTACAATTCTGGATCATAATAAGTAAGTATAATTATATATTTAGATATTTATTATAGACTTTATTATAATAAGATAGTTATTTCTTTATTTACTACTTAATATATTTGAATTAATATTTTGGTTATAATATAATATAGAATAATATATTGCACTTGACCTATAGTAGCTATATACTAAGCTATCTGTATATAATTTATAAAAGAGTAGTACTGTTATAGGTCACATGTAATAGGATGATCATAGATCCCTGACTTAGGTTTTTAGTTAAAAATATAATTCTATGGTCACCAATACCCATTAATCAGTTGAATAATACCTAGCAGCCTCTAAATAGACGATTCAAATCTTCTATGTTCTATAGAAGACTCTTTCTCTTACTCTTCTATCATCTCTCTCTCTCTCTCTCTATCTATCTTACTCTCTCTTACTTCTCATATTCATCTTCATCTCTTCATCTTCATATTACGTGATTTTACCTATGAGAAGGTTCGACAAATGTGGGTGTTTACGTATAAAGGGATTATTAATCCAGGTTTTGGCACGAAGCCGGAAGCCGTGAGCGAGCCGTGATAGAGCCTAGGAGCGCAGACTACAAATGTGATTAATACTCGTAGGGATATACCAAGAATCGGAATTATTTTTTGAGTGGAGCAGTTATAAAACCCGAGTCGGAGAGTCCAAATGGAATATCCACGAGGTTTGTGCCGGAGTCGGTACGATCTGAGAGGACGTCGGGAGGGCTCAAGGAGAGTCGCGGAAGAGATCGAGGAGGATAAGCAGATAAGGTAGATGCTGAGAGTCGAAGAGTACGGAGCAGTACAGTTCGGGATTACAGAAACAAAGGCGCCACGAGCTTAGGAGACCGCAGCTCTGTAGGTAAGCCGCACCAGGTTCATAGTGGTTATATCTCGGTTACGGGATCATAGAATCCGCAACCCAGACTGATGTCGTCGCAAAACTGTGGTAACTCGTGCCCAAATTTCCGCTGAATACTATTTCACCCAAGCAATAGATCAGAGAGAGAGAGAGAGAGAGGAGAGAGAGAGAGAGAGAGAGAGAGAGAGGAGAGAGAGAGAGAGAGAGAGAGAGACGAGAGAGAGAGAAGAGAGGAGGAGAGAGAGAGATCAGAATCCAATATCAAAATTACATTTCAAAGGAAAGTTACTTCTATGTCATCCCAATTTAGTACGCCTATGCCCATATTATACTTCACAAATAAAACAGGGGCTGCATACATCACTAGGAAATAAGGCGAGGGAGTGGTATCACATGCACACACTTACAGCACATAATAGCATCATTGTGTACATACCTAGTGCTATGTATCATTACACAATTGGGTATGCTTATATCACATCCTATAGACTCTCACAGATCGTATAGGCTACACCATCAAACCCTCTCACCATCCTCAACATATATATCCACGTAGTATCGGGCCATAAAATTACGTAGTGCTCTTTTACATAATAAGGATCCAGCCATTTACTACTGGGTTGGCGGCCATCGCTATTATATCTATATTGCTTATTCCGTCTTAACTGTACAAATTATGCATATAACATTTTTCTCCTCACCACGAGATAGAGATATTCTAAATTAAATGGACTACAATCCAACTTATCATCAACGACAGATCTAAAGATCAATAATTTACTCACACCACCACTTCAATCGCACTAGATATAATATCCCGTTTAAGATAACAACCTCACATCATCAAATTTTATCTTCATAGAAACAGCTTAACTCTAGTCTCTCATAGGTATTCCTCGTATGGAAAGACGGCAAAATATGTAGAGCATTTTTTCAGTTTATAATATCTGCTCATAACAGCAACACACTCACACTTAGAGAAACACACGTAACAACAATGCGTCAAAAAAAAAAAAATAAAAAGATTTTATTTTATTTGTTTATTAATATTTTAATTTGGTTAAATATTTAAATATTTTTATTATCTCAAGGGTGTCTATATAGTATGCTTCCCTATTTGTTATATATATTAAATTCATGTCTCTATTATTGCCTTAGATAAAAAATTTCTCATTTTATCATAACTCTCCTTGACTCTATCTTACTCTTTATATCTCGTTTTTCACCAATTACTATTGGAGAGTGGAGAAGGAGGAGATCCACACATGTCCTCTAGCCTAAACTATTTAAATATAATACTCTACCAATGATATCATATTAATTAATATCGAGTATTCAATCACATTCTTCTATATTATTATTTTACAGCAACACATCACAAATCGTATTATTTTATTTTCAAATAATTTAAACACACTCTAAGTCATAGATCTGTCATAATAACATTGTGATATCAAATAAGTTACACAGATTGCATTTATATATTCATTATTTTTTGTTTTTTTTACTTAATGTATACTCTAACATGTTTAATTTCGAGTATTTACACCCTCTTTAAATAAATAATGTTAGTTACTTATTTATATTGCTTTATATTTATATTCTCCTATATTGTCTATAATCAGTATTCAGAGATAATTATTTTTAACTTCCTTAATCCATAAACAGGCTTTTGTATTATCATGATTGTGTTAATTAAAGTTTTAGTTAACTTTAAAATTTGTTAACTGCATTTTTCTAAAATACGATCTGATAGAAGAAACAATGTAATTCATAGGACTTTTGGAGTATTATATTTATAAATTATATATATTATTATATATATATATATTTATAATATTTATTTATTTATTTTATAAATAGTTTTTTTTTTGGAGTATTTTATTGTTAATTTATAAGTTTTTTTATATATAAAGAATAAATCCATTTTATTATTTTATTAATAATAAATTTATAATTTAGTTATATAAAATAATTATTTAATTATATTTTATTAATATATATATTTTATGGTTTATTGGGTTTTTTGAATATAGAGTTATAATATAATTGTTTTTATTATTGTTGTTAAAAAAATAAACTTATTTTGAGCTTTATTTACATTAATATTTTTTTGGTCAAATATTTGCATTTATTTTTATACTTATTATTATTTATATTATAATTATATTATTTGTTTATTAGTAGTATAAATTTATTACTATCATAGTATATTAAAAAAAAGTAAGTTATCATATTTAAATGATATTTTCTACTTCTATTAAATTAATTATTTAGTTTAAATGAAAAAAAATTTGAAATTTTTATTTGCTATATTACATTTTTCTGTATTACTTATTATGAGTAATATAACCTATTTGATTTCTTATTATTTAAATAATTTATGTTATTATTATTTTAATTTTTTTAATATTATTTATTAATTAATTTAAACTGATAGTATCAAAAATTAGGTAAATATATATTTTATTTATTAGATTATATTTTATATTTACCAAATTACAAAGAGAAAAAATACAGAGTAATATTTATTTATTTATTTTAGTTATATTCACTTAAAATGTTTTATTAATATTTTTTTGGTATTTATTTAATTTAATATTTACAATTTTAGTTGTTTACTATAAGTGATATTATTTATTTTTATTATTAATTTTCTTGTATGTTTTATATTGCATAATTATTTCTGTATAAATATTATTATAAATTAAAATAAATTATATTAAGTATTTTTTTAAGTATTAAATATTCTAAGTCTTAAAGACATTGAACTATATTTAAATTGGGTTAGTTGCATTATTTATTAATTAATATTTAATTATTATATATATTATTAATTTTAATAAAATCATTGATCCTTAGACACAAATTATATTACATAATTATAATATATTATTTATTATAATTTTTTATTTCTTTTGATTATTATTATTATTTATTATTAATTGTTGTTATTATTATTATTATATTTAATAATTATTAATTTATATTATATTAATTATTATTAATTATTATTAATATAATTATATATTATTTAATATAATATATTTTAATTAATTATTATTATTATTATATTATTATTATTAATATTTATTATAGATTATTATTTATTTATTTTTATATTAATTTATTATCAATTATTATTTATTATTATCATTATTTTATTAATTATATAATATTTATTATAATAATATATTTAATTATATATTAGAGATTATTATTATTATTATTAGGGCTGCAGGGGTCATAGAATACTTTTATATGCCATAATTATAATATTATTTATATTAATTATTATTATTACATTTTAATTTAAATTATTATTTATTATTATTATATATGTATATATATTGTTTAATTACTTAATTTATATATTATTATTATTAATATTAGATTATTATTATTATAAATATATTAATATATATATATTTTATTTAATTATTATTAATAATTATTATGAATTATAATTTATTATTATTTAATTATTTATTGTCAATATTATTTTATTTTTATTCTTATAAGAAATATAAATTTTTCGTAGTCAGTATATAAATAGAAACTTATTATGTAAACCAATATGTTCCCGCACTTATACGTAAAAATTATACCTACCATTATTCATGTATCAATAAAACGCTATAGAATATATATATAAAATATATATTATTAGTATATATTATATATATAATATATATCATAATAATATATATATATATAATATTATATTAATTATATATTATATATACAATATCTATATTATTATTATAACATATATATATCATATAAAATATATATTAAGATAGAAATATATATATTAATTATATATAAGAGACGAATATATATATATTTTCGAATGTGGGTGATAATTAAAAATATATTATTAATATATTATATATATATTATATATATATTCATAGATAAATAATATAATTATATAAATATTAATATAGTTTAAATGATGATTGTCTCATAAACATGAAAGGAGTTGAACTGATACTTCATTTAGCTGAATATATAACATTCGGACTATTAAAAATTTAAATTAATTACCGGAACATTACCATTGCTGTCACGGGAAAGCCCGAAATGCCAATGTTTCTATATATATTAATAAAAATATTGCTTTTAAAAAATGTGTTGCCAAATTTAAATTATAATTCGTGTATACAAATAAAATATACTTTTTATTATTAATATAATAATATATATATATATATTAATATATATATATATATTATAAAATAATATATATACTATAATAATATTAATATAAATAATTATATATAATAATATATATATTAATATTTATATATATTATATTAATATATATTAATATATATATATATATAATATAATAAATAGAATATAATATATATATAAAAATTATATATATACTATATATATATAATATATATATATATAAATATATTAATATATATATATATATATATATATATATATTTATATACATTATATAAATATATATAATATATATATAATATATATAATAATATATATAATTATATATATAGCAAATATAATAAATAAATAGTAAATCAAACTATAAAATTATAATAAAAAGTAACTATAATGAGTAATAGTAATAAGAATAACTGCCTTTCTCTGGAGTTTAGGAACCACCATAGTACATGTTGCGTCGTGAGGACAATATTAGTACCTACGGTGAATAAATATATTATATGATTTAGAATGACATCCTATACTGATACAAATATATACAAATAGAAAGTTGGATTAAGAACAATCTATAATAAGCAATCCAGATTTTCCCGTCATAAGGCGATCACATCTGACTCCAAGGTGACAGCCCTGTCCTATACCTCGGCAATTCTTTATATTTAGATACTATGTTTATTAAATATTAGCCAATTGTATAAAAATATCAGATATATTATAATATATATAATGATGTTATAAGAAAAGAATCAATATAAGTATAATCTAATAAGAGTAATAGAGAATAAAATTTAATCACTGCCTTACTACTGAGGATTTAAGATAATAAACGCTAAACCTAGTACATTAGTTGCGTATACGTGAGGACAAAATATTTGGAGGTTGAGAGTAGATGGCTTTGGGCAAATCTCATTAATATTTAGCAACCTGGGCATTTGTTACCATTCAAATATGTAACTGAGTCAAAACAATGTCGGTTAGGTTTCTAAATCTCCAAAAGAGAAGGCACGTTATATTAAATTATCTTTAAGCTTCTCATTATATGATATCTTATGATATCTATTATAACATCTTATATATATATATATATATGGTCGAGAATCTATATAAATATATTATACATTACTTCAGTATATATATATATATAATTATATACTTATATAATATTAATGTAATATTACTTATATATCTATTTAATTAATATATATATTTATATATATTATATATAGTATATAATATATATAGGTAAAGTTATATATAAATATATATATATATTCTATATATATATTAATAATATATATATATATATTATATTACAAAATATAATATAATATAAGTATAATATTATATATAGTATATATTAATATATTATATAATATAATTATTATATATTATATATATATATATATAAATATATATGATATATATATATTATATCTAATCTCCTCTTGTTGGTATTTCCAAGCATTAATAATGGAAAAGGAACTTTTAATGTTGATAATCAGGTCGTAACTTACGTTATGGTTTTGATCATTAATTAACGATTTTAATATGATTTTAGAGAGATTGTTGTTTGATTATTGTTTTTATGAGTTGAAAAGTTGTGTCCTTATTTTTATTTATTCGATTGTCCAAATAAGGTGCACTTAATCTTGGATAATCAACTTTTAGACTCAATTTTTTTTCATATCTCCTATGCCCTGAAGAGAGGAAAAAAAAGACCTCATGGAACATATATATCCACCTAAGAATTGTGGATATACTAGAAGTAAATAATAGAAATTTATAAAAATATAATAGAATAAGATTATATTAAGATAACAATATAAGATAATAATATAATATAAGTAATAATAATTTAGAAATAAGTAATTAAAGAAGAAGAAGAAGAAGAATAGAAGAACAGAAGAACAGAAGAACATATGAAGAATGAAACGATAGAAGAAGGATAAGAAGAAGAAGAATGAAGAAGAAGAATAGGAAATGCTAGAAAGGAATTCAAAATATTTGAATATATTGACTATTTATCTAATGAACTATTTTTTTAGTTCTCACATGAATGCGTCTTAATGTTTATCAAACCCTTAGCAAAAGACCTTTCCCATAGCTTATTTTCTAAAATATAAAGTGTCTTGAGATATGTAAGAGAATAAATTAGGTATCCATGTAATATGGAGTAGTTCTTTGAGAGAGGCTATTTTGAGGCTGAGACATTAACTATTCTTTATTTAATAAAACTACGGAAATGCACTACATACTACATATCACTTTATATTCTCTTTACTCATCAGTACCAACTTCTCAATACTACTCTCTCTCTCTCTCTCCTATCTGCTCTATTTATCTCTATCTATCTCTATCTCTCTCAATCTCTCTCTCTCTCATTCTCTACTATCTACTCTACTGCTCTCTTATAGCTTCATCTCTTCTTCTACTCGGCTTTACTACTCTATTATCTCAGTATAGTACTCTCTCTCTTCATATCTCAATCTCTTATCTCTTCATATAATTCCTATTACTCTATATATCTATCTATATTATACTCTCTCTATACACTCTTATTACTCCTCATCTATCTATCATATATAGTAAATATTAATATTTAATAAATATTAATAATAATTATTATTATATTCTTAATTATTATATATATATATATATATAATATATATATATATAATATTATATATGTTAAATTTATCTATATTCTTTCATATATACCTAGTAATTAATATAATATAATAGGTTAGGCAATTGGTTAGGAAGACGATATATAAATATATATTTATTTTAATATATATACTCTACTATATTATTATACGTATAATATATATATTATGTACAGGATTGATTGGGTTTAAACCAATTAAAAAATACGTTATTTTTGTTGTTCATCCGATTGTTTTCCTTTTTTTTCACTTTAAACTTTTATGAGATAATAATAAAAAATAAATAATATAAAGTGTTTTAAATAAAAAACAATAGTAATAACAATCCTAATTTATAATGTAAACAGTACATTTACACTTATATGTATATATATATATATAATAGTATATAATATTAATAATATAGTATATATATATAATATATATACTATACCTTATACTCATATATATATATATTTATATTAATCATATTAAATATATAATATTAAATAATAATATATCAACCTATACTATATTTACTTTATAATCTATACCATATTATATATATCTATATTATATATTGATATATTAGCATAAATATCATAAATATATATATATATACTTTTCCTATATTAGTAACATATAATAGCTGATATGGTAAAATATATAACTTTCTTTTAATAAAAATATGAGGTACATCAAAATATATAACGAGTACAAATTAATACTGTAAGCGCACAGTAGTCGCATGGTAAGGGCCCGGGATTGATCCTCGTTATCCTGCATCCCTATGTATGTGCAATAACTTAGAAAGTTCCCTTATACTAGAATGAAATCACTTTATTTTAGGACAGTAGAAATTATTAACATAAATTTAATCTTAAAAAAAAAATATATCAAATACTATTATATCTATTTAACTGAGTGCTGAACTATTGAATTATTACTGATGAATTATCTATAACTACCTATATGGAGCCGATTAAAATGGCCGATCATGTCGGTAATACGTGTGTAAGAAACTTTGCAAATTAAAGAATATGTCAGAAAAAAATATTTTATTTTTAGATATGAGTAGGCGAGATGTTGATCATACAGACTTTACTAGTGTAGTACATGTATAAGATTGAGCATAAGCATGTATAAGTCTGGGAGTGATTTCAGAAAGCTCTCAGATCAAAGAGAGTAGCGTATTACATGAATTAGGTAAAGAATTCCTTAGAAGAGTACTAATTGAGTCCAAATGCTTAATTAGCTAAATAGTTCTTAAGTGAGATATAATATGATGGAAGAGTTAAAGGATAAGAATAAATTTAGAGAAAGTTATTGAAAAATAAAAAGTTAGCTAAGTATATATTACATATAAAAATCGTGTTATCTCTCTTATTCTTACTATCTATTATTCTCTCTCTCTATATTATATATTCTCTCTCTCTCTTACTATCTTTATCTCTCTCTCTCTCTTCTTCTTATTATCTATATCTCTCTGCTCTTTCTCTCTCCTATTTGTAGTGATAAAATTATACCTACATAATAGATATTTATTGAATTATTACACAAATAATATTAGTATACATTATAAGGTTACATATAATATATAAACACAAAGCCTCACCTCTATATCAGATCTATATATAGTACAACTGATGTTGAGTATATAAGTGACGAAAGCTTCTTCAGATATATATATATATAGATTAAATACATCCAACTATCTTTAGATTTTGTTTTGAAATATATGATAATGATGCTATTACTTCATCAATAAGATAAAGTAATCACAAGTAAATAGAAAATACTATAGACATTTAATAGATACACAAAAGGTGGTTAGTAATGTTGAGGTGAT
Organism: Trachelipus rathkii; assembly: GCA_015478945.1. NCBI lineage: Eukaryota > Metazoa > Arthropoda > Malacostraca > Isopoda > Trachelipodidae > Trachelipus > Trachelipus rathkii. Next base: position 33,159 of record JABUQX010066483.1, read on the forward strand.
TTTGAAAGAAAGTATTATAGTATAATTTTGTAGAAAATTATATAAGTAATGTAATTAAAATAGAGCTTAGAAAAATTGAGGGTCTATCTGATTCTTGTATTTATATGATAACAACCACGTTTTTCTATATAACCCACTAAGGCATTCGGATACCCGATCTTAGATAGAGGTCATGCAATATCCCTACTCCATGAAACACTATACTAGAGGCATGCATCTACATCTGGGACACGGGATAGCTGCAGTGAATCCTGATTCCCATAATGAAGAGTAAGGTAATTAATTAAGTAGTTTAAATATAATGAAGTTAATTGGACCGAATAGAAGTGGGATAGGAGATACTCGTAGTATTAATATTAGGTAATTTAAATGTATCATTAATATGCATAGAATATTCAGATACAAAGAGTTGGTGGATATGTAAAATTGAAGCATACAGTTCTGTAGATAACACACACTATGGGGTATATAGCCTACAAATTTTCGAAAGGAAAAATAATCGACAGGTTAAATGGTCGACACCTTATTGTTATATATATATATATAGCATTATATTAGAAAAAATTCCTGGTTTTAGGATTATGAGTTATCTAGGTTTATGGATATGTAATATGTTTAAGGTTTGGTATATTACTTATATTATATTTTATGATCTAAGGTATAAAGATTTTTTAATGTGGGTAAGATTATAGGTTGAGGTGTTTAGTCTGGGTATGGTTAGGTATGATCTTACTGCAAGAATTAAGGCCGGTTTACTTTCGCTAACGGAAATTTGGTATATATGTGTTTATGCGATTAGGCTTGTAGCCGAAGTATCATTTCAGTTATTTAGGGTATTATTAGGTAATTATGTTGATTTATTTTATGGATTTCATTATTAGGGTATTTTAATTAGTTGTTATGATATTGAGTTATAGAATTATAATATGTGATTAAGTGATAATGTGATATATGAGGTAATGGGTAAATGTATTATATAAGTTAAGGTATATATAGTTATAAGATTTACGATTAGTGATATTTTGACTGAGAGATTTCATCTATTATAATATAATCTACTTTAGTTATATTTTTTATTTTTACACGATACCACTATTGACTGCCTTTTTTTCCTATTATTATTTTATTATTATTTATTATAATTATATATAGTATTATTATTATTATTATTAGTATGTATATTATTATTATTAATTAATTATTATTATTATTATTATCATATTATTATTATTATATATAAGTATTTATTATTATTACTTAAGTAATTTTCTAATTCAAACTGGTTCTGATTAGTTTTGTATAAAAAATATTATTATTATTATTATTATATATTATTATTATCTTATTATATTATTATTATTATTATTTATTATTATTATTATTATTAGTATATTATTATTATTATATAATTTAAATTATTTATTATAAATTTATTTCATATTTTTCAATTAAAAACAACTTTCAATATTTATTCAAATTTTTATTATAAATCTTATTAGTATAAATATTATTATTATTATATGTTATTATTTTTTTGAATCAAGCTCTTTTTTTTTTAGATATATTATATATATATATTATGATATAATATATATATATATATTATATATATATATATATATATATATATATATATAATATATATATATATATATATATATATATTATTATTAAAAATATATAATATAATATATAGTAATATATATAATTATTATATATAAATATATATATATAATATATATATATATATATATATATATATAAAATATATATACTTAATATATATATATATATAATATATAATAATATATATAATATAATATATATATATAAATATACTAAACCTAGATACGGAGCAATATATTTATATTAATAGTAATATATATATATATATCTTACTACTATATATATACCTATATTTATATATATATAATAATATATATAGATAAATTTATATATAAATAGTATATAATATTATATTATTAATATATATATATATAATAAATATATATATATATATATAATATATATATAATATATATATAATATTATATAATATATATATATATATATATATATATATATATTATATATATATATATATATATATATGTATATATATTATATATATATATATATATATTATATATATATATATATAATATATATATATATATATATATATAAGAATAATTTATTTATAATAGATATTATATATATATATATATATATAATATATAATATATATATATATATAATATTATAATATATATATATATAATATATAGTTAGCATTTATATATTATATAGTAGAATATATATTATTGATATATATATTTATAATATAATATATATGTATTATATATATATATATAATAAATATATAATATATTTATATTTTATATATAATACATTAATATATATATATATAATATATATTATATATATATTATATATATATATATAATATATATATATATATATATATATACTAATATTTATATATACCTATATATATAGATATATATATATATATATTTATATATATATATATATATATATGCTATAAATACTATATATATATATATAATTATTAATTATTATATATATAAACTATATATAATATAATTATATTATATCTATATAAATATATAATTAAAAATATATATATATATATATATATTATATATATATAAATATTAATATTATATAATCATATATATCTATAATATAATATAATAATATTATATATAAATACATATATTATATATGTATAATAAATAATATAATACTATATAATATTATATAATATAATATTATATATATACTATTATATATATATTATATATAATATATATATATATTTATCATATATATAATATATATATATCACTATATATATATATATTATATATACTATATATATATATTTTTATATATATATACTATATATATATATATATATATACTAATAAATATATATAATATATATATTATATTTATAATTATATATAAAATATCTTAATAATATTAATATATAATATATATAACTATATATATATTATATATTATTTATATATATATATATAAATACATAATAATTAATAATATACTACTATATATATATATATATAACTAAATAACTATTATATATATATACATAATACTATATTATATATATATATATATATTCTATATATATAATATGATATATTAATATATATATATATATAATTAGATACTATAATATATATTATATTATATATATATATATATATTTATATGATATTTTATTCAGAACCATATAGCAAAGAAAAAATTTTTTTGATATTCTTTTGCAACCCCTCCATTCTATTACATAAACCGAAATATTATGGCCTGCAAATTTTCAGCACTGTAAGTTAAGTTTCGCCCCGCCCACTTCAAAAATAGTTTTATGTTCAATGCGGACTGTAGTTTAGTTGCTTCAGTCGTATTTTAAAATAGATATATATATTATATTTTAACATTCTGTTGAAGCCAACAAAACATCATAATAATATATATAATATAATTATATAATATATATATATATATTATATAATATACTATTATATATATATATATATATATATATATATATAATATATATATTTTATATAAGTACATACTATATATATATATTATATATCTATATATATATATTATATAATAAAATATATAAATATACCTATCATAATATATATATATTATAATATAATATATATATATATATATATATATATATAAAGAAGATGGAGTTCCACTAGAAAAAGCAACTCTTTCAATTAAAAGTACATGGACAGCAGGTAAAGAAGTTAGGAAATCATCGGCGGAATCAATTAAGGCTACATTTACAGCACCAAAACATTCAACTCTACATTGGGATGGTAAACTGGTTCCAGACTTCAAAAAAGAAAACAAGGAAAGATTAGCTGTTCTGGTATCTGGCATGACAGACTTTGAAAAATGCAAGGTTTTTGGAATTCCAGTAATAACAAATACAACAGGTGAAGAGAAAGCAAGAGCTACGTTTAACTTCGCAAATGAGTTCGATATTTCAGGTAATGTGAGATAGCTTGTTTTTGATACTACAGCTAGTAACTCTGGGTATAAAGTGGAGCTTGTGTTCGACTGGAAAAGAAAGCTCTTAGGCAAAAAGTTATTTCTACTGACTTGTCGACATCACATATATGAAAGAATACTGAGTTCAGTTCACACAGAATTGTTTGGTGCAACATCAGGTCCTGAAAACACCGACTTTATTCAATTCAGAGATTCAATTTGGTCAACTATTTAACACAGAAGCTGGTTTTAGGGCCCT
>JABUQX010066484.1:0-12500 GCA_015478945.1 Trachelipus rathkii
TATTATAATTATCTATCTTAATTATATATATGTAATTATAATTAATATATTTATTATATTATTATGATTTAATTATATATCATTATATTATATTATATATATTATAATATATATTATTTTATAATATATATATAATAATTATTATATATATTAATATTTAATATATATTATTAATATATATATTTTAATTAATCTTATATACTATTATATATGTATATATATTTATAATGAGTATATATAATATATTTTATATATATATTAATCATATATATATATATTAATATTATATTAATAATATTAATATATATATATATATATTAATAGTTTTTTTATATATAATAATTATATATTATATATATAATAATTTAATAACTATAATAAATATATTATTAGTATTCAGTGGCGGGTCATTGAATCTTACTAAATGGTTATTTTTAGTTCTTGAAGTGTGAGGCCGGAGGCACTAGGATCGCCAAAGTCTCCGTGATATTTCGTAGATGCAGTATTATAAGTATTACTTTTGCAAACGATAGGATAGTCAAGAGCCTAAGCAATTTCGCCCGGGGACCCTTTGCATATTATATTTTGCTTGATAAGTTAACTGCATTTAGAATCTGGCCTTTCGGCATGGGTGTAATACGTTGGAATGTACTTTCTATTTAGACATTAAGCTCATTCTTTTCTGGTTTGGTAAGGTACGAAGATAAGGCAAGAGAGGAGTGTTTGAAAGGTTTTAGCAAGATTGTTTTTCAGAAAGGCTCGTTTTACCACTTATAAACATAAGGTCGAATATCTCAACTCCTTTGCTTAGGGGTATATTAATGTTAAAAGAAAAATGAATATAATATATTATATATTAATCTAATATAATAGTATATTAATATATATATTATATTATATTATTATAATATATTATATTAATATATATATTATATATAGTAGTATATATATATATTATATATAAATTATATATTATTATATATATTATCATAATTAATTATATTATTATATATATAATATTATATATTATTATATATTGATATATATATATATTTCTCTATATATATGATATTATATTATATAATAAATATAATATATATAGTTATAATTATATTATATTAGTTAATATATTATATATTATATATATAATATATTATTATATCTTTAATATATATCTATATTACTTATTATAGTATTAACTATATATATCAGTATATATATACAGTAATATGTCTATTAATCATATCTCTCTATCCTAATGTGGGATAGGGCACTGCATAATATTAAATTTCTGAAGGTACAAAGATGGGTATATTTTTAAATGATTAAATTTACTGGAATGAAAAACTAACATTGGGGTTAACCGTTTAATCGCCGGGAATGAGAGTGAGCAAAATCAATCCGGAGGACAACATCTTCAGTTTTTTATGTCAATATTTTGATTGTATGGTAGAGGGAGGGAAAGGTCCAAGTAAGTCTTTTTTCAATCCCCAGTGGTAATTTCTCAAGGTAGGTTTTTCTCGCAAGTCAAGATGTTGGAAAAGTTCTTTCTAGCAGTAGACACCCGGTAAAATTGCAGTATGAGCAACAAAGAATGTGTAAATATTCGGAAACTTGTGACTCGCGAACAATAAATGCCTAGTCCGAATAGTTGTTGTTTTTAATAGCGATCTGTGCGGTGATGCATTCAACTCTCCATAATCCTATTCTGCTTTTACTAAATCTCTTTTAGTTTCGAGATCTTCCTTGTAAAATGTCTACACAATTTTTATCTTCTCATAATGGCAACGTTAATAACTGTTTGGTACTGACCAAATTGTGCATAGGAAGAATAATTTCTTTTAGGATTTAAAACCTCTCTCCTAATGCTGATATTATTAAAATCATCCAAAATGGTATAAAAAAATGGAGTGTGCGATAATAAGCTGTGGGTTGGAAGTAGGGAGATGTTGAAGTATTATTTTTGGAACTTGTTAATTCTTGGTAGAGGCAATTTTCAATACCCACTCTGATACCTTACACATCTTGCTTCAAAAATGTTGCTGAAGTATTCTATGTTGCATTTTCTCTGATGGATTCAAATTTTTAAGTTTTAACTAAAGGACTTACGGATATTTGTTCCTTGCAGCCGACGAAAATAATATAGAAATTAATTTACCTCTGGCACTTACATTATTAACCAGATATGATACTTAAATTTTTTAGAGTCTAGAAATTTCGGGGGGGCCATGGCCCCCTGGCCCCCCCTAAACGCCACTGTATATATATATATATATTATATATATATATATATATTATTATATATATATATTATATATAATATATATATATATATAATATATATATATATATATATATATTATATATATCAATAATATATATATATATATATATATATATATATATATATATATAATAATATCTATGAGGTATCATATATAGTAATATAGCAAAAACGATAATGACGTAACTCATATTACTGAATATATATATATATATGTATAATATATTATAGTATATATATATAATAATAAATAATAACTAATAATAATAATAATAAGTAATAAATAATAATAATAATGAAAGTATTCCTTTATAAAATTAGTATGAGGAATTTTTTAGGAGAAATTTTTCCTAATATTATTATTTTATAAAATTATAGAAGTTACATTAGCTTCGGTCGCGATCGTACGCCTTCTTATCAGATGTATGTTAATAAGAGCCTAATGATAAATAAATAAAATTAAATCATCAACTTAGTTTTCAAGCAGAGTTGTTGTTTTAATTTTTAAAAAAAAACAGTGAGAAGTTTTTAATATGTGTTTAAAATAGATCTATTAAGTTTGTTGTAATGTTTGAAATTATCTTGTGTTTGTTAATGCAAAATGATTCAGAAAGTTTTCTCAGGTGTAAATTTTCAATGTTAATATAATTGGTGTCATGTGGTCAGCATTTATAAAGTGGTTGTGGGTGGATCTGTGGATGGTAAGGGCAGAGTTAAGTTTATCAGTTTGGAGATCGTATTTATGTTTGTTTAGTCTACGGGGGATGTCAATAGTTTCTTCAATGAATGATTTATTACAATTTGAACAAGGAATTTTGTAAACGTAATGTGAGGTGGAAGTATTGTTGTGTGTGTGTGGTTTTAGAATTTTTTTGAAGGGGAGAATGTTTGAGGAGGAAATGTGTATGGAATTAGGTAGTATTTTTTTAACTGTATTGTGAATGATGGGTGGTAATGGTAAAAAAGAAGTGTGTGTTCTGTTTTGTGCATTGAGTCTGGTGTAAAAATTGTTCTTAGCTCGGCGTAAGGCAGTATTCAGACTCAATGCACAAAACAGAACACACACTTTTTTTTACCATTACCACCCATCATTCACAATACAGTTATAAAAATACTCCCTAATTTCATACACATTTCCTCCTCAAACATTCTCCCCTTCAAAAAAATTCTAAAACCACACACACACACAACAATACTTCCACCCAGGGATGGCAATTTTGGTGATTTTTTTGATTTTTTAAAAAAAATCAATTTGTGATTTTTTTTGATTTTTTTGATATTTTTGATTTTTTGGATTCGTAACGTCACGTGAAATATAATTTGCAAGTTACAAATTATATATCGCGTGACGTTACGAATCTGAAAAAATAGAAAAAAATAAAAAAAATAAAAAAAATCACAAACAAAAAAATCACAAAATTGCCACTCCCTGCTTCCACCTCACATTACGTTCAAAATTTCCTTGTTCAAATTGTAATAAATCATACATTGGAGAAACTATTGACTTCCCCCGTAGACTAAACCAACATAAATACAATCTCCAAACTGATAATATATATATATATAGTAATATATATATATATATATATATATAATATATATATAAAGTAATATATATATAGTAGTAGTAGTATATATATATATATATGATAGCTATATATATATATATATATATATATATATATTATATATATAATATAATATAATATAATTATATATATATAATATATATTATATATATATATATAATATATATAATTATATATAGTATAATTTTTTTAAAATAAACATCATAATCATGGGCCATAAATTACATGGTGGCAGGATGGCACGAAAAAAAATCAAATGAAGAAAATATCAACTTGATTTTTTTATTGATCTTTTTTTATAAATAAATCATGATTTTTTTTATTTTATTAATTCCTTTGATTTTTTTTTATTTTTTTTTATTTTTTTTTATTATTTTTTTATTTTTTGTATATTCTTGTAACTTTAACTTCAATAGAAATAAAAATTAAAATAAACTATTTGCTCGATTTATTATTAAGTTTTTAATATATTTTTTTTCAATTTTCAATAAAATTTTCCACATTAGATTAATAACCCGTAAGTCTGGAACATTCTTTAGTGTTGCTGTTTCATTGTTTCCATTGTAAGATTTTGAACCCAGAGCTAAGGCCTAGGTTAAAAATGAAAATTAATGCCAGATGCAGAGTTGAATTATATATATATTATATTAATATATATATATTATATATATATATTTATAAAATTTAAATTATATTATATATATATATATATATTATATATAGGTATTTAGTATATATGTAGTATGATAGGTATTACTGATATATATATATTATATATATATATATATACTAATATATATGTATATATATATATATAATATATCATTATATATGTTTTTGTATTAATGTCGTATAATAGATATGTTAGGCCAGTATTTGAATATTGTCTACAATTTTAAAACCCTTATTAAAAAGACATAGATATGCTGAAGTGGGCGCAACGTAAAGCAACGATGAGTTAGCTTTTTGGCTTTGAGGATAAGAATAGGCGGGAAGTTGTCTAGATAGGCCCAGTGTGACTTCTTAAATATTATTCTTTTTATTGATTTGATTTTGGGTGACTGGACATTCTAGAGGGATCAATGCCGCTTCATAGATATATAGTTTTATTTTAAGTTTTTATATTCATTGAAGTTAAATTACTTAAATATACAAAAAAATAAAAAAAAAAAAAAATTAAAAAAAATCAAAAAAGTAAATAAAATCAAAAAAACCATGATTTATTTATATAAAAAAAAATCAATTTAAATATCTGTTATTTTTTATTTTGTTTTTTTCCGAGCTATCCCTGGTATATATATATATAATATTATATATAATATATATATATATATAATATATATATATATATATTATATATATATATATATAGTATAGTATATATATATATATATATATATATATATAATATATATATTATATATGATATATTATATATATAATATATATATATATATATATTGCGTGACGTCACGAATCTCAAATAATCAAAAAAATAAAAAAAAATAAAAAAAATCAATAAAATCAAAAAAATCAAAATTGATTTTTTTCTAAAAAAATCAAAAAAATCCCCAACCCTGAGTGGAGGTGATTTTACCGAGGGAATAAAGTTCGCGTAAAGTAGAAAGTCTTCGCATATAAACTTAAACGTGTTCTCAAGTTTCAAATTAAGAATTAAAATTGTATTAAAGATTTAATACCTTAGCAATCAAAACTAGTATTGTCCTGTATTATAGTAGTATACTTTCATTACTTTTCATAAATATCTAATTTGAAAAGTAAAATACGCAGGTATATTTTATGAAAATTTTTCTTTCGCTACAGGCCTTTACTTCTTCTCTTGTATGATCATCTGACCTCCTTCCCTCCTCCTCATGAGTCAAACAAAATGTCCCATCATCCAAACGCGCCTGAAAAATATACACATTTTCCAAAAATGTTATTTTATGAAAAAAGAAAACTGCTCAAAATTTCTAGAAGTAAAAAAAAATATCGTTGATTCGATATTGAAAATAAAATATCGATATATCGATAATTATCGGCTGACGAACAATAGTCCAATCGTATTTTTCGATACTATCGAAAAAAAATATCAGATATCGATGATAATAGTCGGTTCCTCTTGCGGCATCCCTACTCGACAGTAACGTTTGATCATTGTATACAGCGGAAGTATAATCAAAATGTCCATAAATTGGCTTTAAGATTAATTTTTCTGTTAAAACAAAATTAAAATCATTATTAAAGTTAAAAAGGTTGAAATTATTATTAAAAAAGGTTACAAGATTAAAAATTTAAAGAATTATAAATATATGTTACTCATTGATAAAAATTGGAAACGTAAATCGAATTGTTCAAAATATATGTAGATATTTGCAACGCATGGGCGTAGGCAGGGATTTCAGCTTAGGGGGGGGCAAAGGTTGGAGATATATAGTAATATATATATATAGTATAGTATTATATATATACTATAATATATATATATATATTATATATATATATATATATATTATATATCTATAGTAATATATACTATATATATACTACTACTACTACATATATATATAGTATATATATATATAATAATAAGTATATATATTTTGTGTGTTTGTGTCGTGTGTGTGTGTTGTGTGTTGTGTGTGTGTGTGTGTGACGGCGTGTTTTGACTTATGGGTTATATCACAGGATAAAAAAGTTACTTTGGTTATAAAACAAATAAAATAAACAAATCTACAACAGTTGTAATTTAAAAAATTTGTGTCATGAGGTGATAAAAATAAAAATACCTATTTGAACGTAAAGTAATATTTTTTATTGGTGGTTGATAGTACTGGAGTCCTGAGCTGGTACTAATATTAGAATTAAATACTAGCATTAGCACGCCCTGGAGTTTTCAGACGCGAATTTTCGCAATTATACAGCTTCGTTTCCATTCGTTTCAGTTTTTCACTTCTAATGTTTTATGAATACTCATCTTAACATAGTCCATTAAGCCTGTCTTTGTTCATTCTGTTTTTCTTAGCCCAAGTCTTTACTTTTCGTAGAGTGCTGAAAGACCTTTCAATGATACTGTGATTGAACACGGTAGCACCATTGCAATTATTAGACAGGCTTTTTGATTTGAGGAAAAAAAGGGGTCGGCTTCTTTTATTGACTTCCATAAGTTCCAAGTCTTCTCAAACCTTTTGCTTATTCCATTTTCTTATCCAGCCACAAGATATACCATAAATCAGTTTCGGTATGAATTTTATGTAGCATCAAGAGTCATAAAACCTGAAAAACATTTTACTTTCTCGCGCAAACTGCCTACGGGAGCACTAACATAAGAAACGGATGCAGAATGAAAAAGATAAATAAGCTTGGCACGTTGTGTTTTTCCTTCTCTGATAATCTACGTCCTCGAACAGAGGATGAAGTGAGTCAAGATCAAGGCCCACAAGTAACAGAACGCTTTCCATATGCAGCAGAAGTGTTCAGCAAGGCATGATTTGCCTTAATGGGTTGTTGGATTGTACTTTATAGGTGGTGCAAGTTCTAACAAGAACTCACAGTCATTATATTGGCGGATTAATGGAGCAAAAGCATCAGGCAATTATGTTGCACAGCAGTTTTGCATTGGTCTTTGACACCTTCAGAACTTCATTGGATATTGAATCAGAAGTGCTACTTAAGGGTAAGGATATTTTTTGTGTTGAATAAAGTTACCACTGGGTTCACTAAAGCAAAATATTTGGCTTTTATCACGGAAGAGGTAATAATGAAATTAGGCATCTTGTTGCCGAAGCAGAAAATAGAAACAGCGTTTTTCTTTGGTTTGATTGTTGCCTTCAACCAAGCTTTTATCGATATTTGTATGGAAAAATGACAATACTGGATATATTTTTTTGGCCGTCCAACGGGTTTCACAAAGTTTAGGCAGGTTGGAATGTATTTTCCTTTTAGGTTGGAGTCTCTAAAAATATTGTCTTTTATTGTTCAATAGTATTTCAAATTTCCGGAATAGATGTTAGGTCATTGAATGACCCAAATTAAGACCGATGGGCTTTACACCAGTGAAGAATATAATCTTTGTTTCGCTCTATTCTTTCATGCAGTTTCTTTTGAAAACCCTATGTCCTATCCTGTCAATGCTGCGTCGCAGCTGGGCGACCCCCCTGACCTATACGCATAGCTCGGCTCCAAACCTTTCTAAAAAATCAAGTCGTTTTGGCAACTGGAGGTTCAATTGAACGTTCAGCGAACTTCAAACCCCAGAAATTCTTCTCTAACAGTCATTTTTTTCAAGATCGAAAAACCTTAATGCTATAGATATTTGTTCGTTGCCTGACAAATCCACCAGTTTCATCTGCCAATATAGAGTAGATACATAAAAAATTTTAACAACCGCGACAAATCATCGTTTTTTATGATAATGTCCACACAAAAATGATCAAGTTCATTTTGACATCATGCGGAGAGCCGTCCAGACGACATTCTTCCGTGCCCTTGAATATGTTCTTTCCAAAAATTCCAGCATCATCACATTCTATTCGCAGCTTAATCAGGTCTTCAAAAATTCCCCATCATGCAGGTCTCTACCTCTTAAAGGTAAGTCATGGTTCCGCAGAAAATTATTGTCTTCCAAAATTGCTGTAATATTTCTTTTATTTTCTGCAATCGTTTTTTTTTTAATGTGTCTGCAGCTGAATATCAACGGGTACGCTGTTCCGTGATTGATTTAACAGCTTCTGGACGCCAAATGCCTATCGCCATACTGAGAGTTCAAGGGAGAATAATGGTCAGAATGAAGCAGTAAAGCTAGTTGACTTTAAGCCAATATGAAAAGGAAAAAATGCATTAAAACTTTAGAAAAAAAATAATATAATACGTTTATATTGACAGTTAATTAATTAGTAACCGAGTATATAATGTAATAGAATTTCAATGTTTTTTTTTTTCATTTTTTCGTAGCTCGCAAAAGCCCTTAACCAACGTCGTCTGGCAAACCATATAAGTTCATCAATTTTTTTTTCCCAAGATTTAAGGGGGGGGCAAGTGCCCCCCCCTGCCCCCCTGCCTACGCCCATTGCAACGCGATCGTGAATGAAAATTTTATCTCCGGTAAAATTAATTATTTATTGAAAAAACTAATAATTAGAAAATATTTTAAAAAGTTTATAAGATAAAAATCAATTTATTATATATATAGTATATATATATACTATATATAATATATATATATAATATATATATAATATATTTTATATATATATATATATATATATATATATATATATATATATATAGTATAATAATATATATATATATATATAATATATATAATATAATATAGTTATATATATATATAATATATATATAATATATATATATTACTTGTCTAAATAAAATTTATATTCGCTTTATAATTCGCTTTATAACAATGTCACGTGACTTCTTAAAAGTTCCGAAAATCTTCGTCTTAACAATTCGAATCTCGCGTGAGTTGTTGTTTGTATTTAGAAGTATTATAAGTAGCAGTCTTGTAGTTAGTCCCCCTGTGTCCCCCGTCAGCTCGAGTCCATTAAAAAATTTAACATTTTCTGGAGCATGTTAAAAAAAAAAACAACCTTTGGCAATTCTTGCGCTCTGTCTATATTGAGGTTTTAGCTAACACGTGACACTGCAAGGTTTCACGAATATTATTCGGCTTATTTTTCGATATAACATGTAACATCAACAAAAGGAGTAGTGCATATATATATATATATATATATATATATATATATATATATATATATATATATATATATATATATATATATATACTATATATATATATATATATATATATATATATATATATATATATATATAGAGCGACTCCTACTCGTGCTACTCGTGCTCAGCACGAGTTAACATTACAGAAACTATCTATTTTTGCAAATTTCATAATGTTATGATAAAATTCTATTTTTTTGCGGAAGTTGGTGAAGTAAATGAAATTATTACATAAATATAAGATTATGCCAAAATTAAAACAAAAGGTAAGAATAACCGCTATTAAATTACGCTTTTAACACATTAAAAATGGTGGCAGGCCCAAATCGAATGGTGGAGATGGTGTCTGTGAATTTAAAGTGACTTTAAATATTAGTTTATCATGGAAACAACTATAGAAAACGTTTTAGATAAAACGTTTAAAAAAGAAAAACACAAGTATATATATATTTATATATATATATATATATATATATATATATATATATATATATATATATATATATATATATATATATATATATATATATATATATATATATATATATATATATATATATATATATATATATTATTTTGAAGTGGCTCCCCATGTTTTCGGTTCACGAGATAAATATATATATATATAAGGCACACAGATACTTGAATAAATATCTAGAAGATACATGTATATATATATATATATATATATATATATATATATATATATATATATATATATATATATATATATATAAAATATATATATATATAAATATATAGATAATATATATATATATATATATATATATATATATATATATATATATATATATATATATATATATATATATATATATATATATATATATATATATATCTATATACACTATATAAAATTAAATATTTAACAATATATACATATATATATATATATATATATATATATATATATATATATATATATATATATATATATATATATATATATATATATATATATATATATATTGTAGCCAACCAACTAGGAAACGAAGGTAGGTGTAGCAAATAAATTTTAGAGAAAAGCAGATTGTTTAGACTATCTCAATGGAAAGGTTGCCGTAAAGGATTGATGGAACTAAGGTTGTAAATAAAGAAAAGAGTAAGAAGTGCCTTTACGAGATAACGGAAGAAAAGTATTCCCGTCGGTGAACGGGAATAGACGTGGAGTCGGATAACAAACGCAACATTTCTTGATGATTATGGAGTTGGTGCCGGTTAATGTTTCGTCATCGACTAAAAGTATTTGGGAAGGATTGTTACACAGAAGAACGAAGCTCCCTGAATTATTAAGCAAAATCGATGGTTTGCCGGATCGTAGTGAGTGTTTACGAGTGATGAACAATTTGCAGAATTTAACCTGTAAGTCCCTTTTAATTGTCGTTTTTGAGACTGTGATCATGATCATCTAAAGTGATAAGTTTGATAACTAGGTGCCTATATTGTTTCGTTTTGAACATTGTCTGTGTGAAAGACATTAAACAAAATTCTTTAAAATTATTGGAAGAGTGGAAACTCCGAATAGGTTTTTGAGTTTACATTTATTTTAAAAGCGTGCCCTTTTATTAAACATTTTTTTAGTAACTAAGTATCTGTGTTATTTCGTTTTGAACATTGTCTGTGTAGAAGACATTAAACGAAATTCTTAAAAAATTATTGGAAGAGTGGAAATTCCGAGTAGCTAGTGAGCCAACATTTATTTCCTAAACGTGACTTTTATTAAATATTTTCTTAGTGACTCCGTTTATTGAGTGCCGAAATATGTTAAGTTATTTTAATACTGTGTTCCTTTTTTTCCCTTCGTCATTGAATTAGCCTGATGACTTTGCCGAACTGTTTGGATTCCTGCTATGCGAAAAATGCCTTCTTCCTGCCTGCTGATTGTTATTTAATACTGCCATTAAATTGACTTATGTTGAAAGTTTAAAAATTGTTTAGTGTAGGTTTTATGAAACAAAGGGTTTGGGATTTACATTTATTGAAACTTTGCATTTATAATATATTTAAAAACTATTTGTTTTCCTCCTTCTCCTTCCATTGAAATTGCAAATTAAAGGTTATAGAAAATCCGCAAATACGAAGTAATCAAACTATTATATTGGTGGCACCGTTGAGCGCGGATCGAACCCTGTTTTTTTTTAGAATTTGCAAAAAAATGGAGGAGGAATTTGGAGATAACTCATTTTGTGGAATATTGTCCGTTAAAGGAGTATTGGGTTGGAAATAGGGGAAGAGTTAGCATCCAAAGGAGAAAATGGATTGGTAGGTTTTTATGGAATTTTTATTATTTTGTTTTTCGTTCTTTTTAAGATTGGGTTCCCAATCTTGAGGGGGGAGGTATGTAGCCAACCAACTAGGAAACGAAGATAGGTGTAGCAAATAAATTTTAGAGAAAAGCAGATTGTTTAGACTATCTCAATGGAAAGGTTGCCGTAAAGGATTGATGGAACTAAGGTTGTAAATAAAGAAAAGAGTAAGAAGTGCCTTTACGAGATAACGGAAGAAAAGTATTCCCGTCGGTGAACGGGAATAGACGTGGAGTCGGATAACAGACATTTCTTGATGATTATGGAGTTGGTGCCGGTTAATGTTTCGTCATCGACTGAAAGTATTTCGGAGGGATTGTTACACAGAAGAACGAAGCTCCCTGAATTATTAAGCAAAATCGATGGTTTGCCGGATCGTAGTGAGTGTTTACGAGTGATGAACAATTTGCAGAATTTAACCTGTAAGTCCCTTTTAATTGTCGTTTTTGAGACTGTGATCATGATCATCTAAAGTGATAAGTTTGATAACTAGGTGCCTATATTGTTTCGTTTTGAACATTGTCTGTGTGAAAGACATTA
>JABUQX010066484.1:15000-26334 GCA_015478945.1 Trachelipus rathkii
GGCCCCTAAGAATTGTTGTGGAAATGTTCAAATTCATAAGTGAAAAAGAGAAGAAAAAAAAATTGGTTCCTAAGAAGAACCGAAAAAAAACGAGTAGAGCCCTACAGAAGAAAAACGAAATGTAGTGATTGATGTTATCTAAGTGTTTGTTTTCCAAAAAGTAAATTTAGGGAAAAAAAAAAAATTTAAATAAAAAGGAAACACTAACAAAAATTAGGTCTATGTAGCGTGGGCGACAAAGAGACTGTGGTCTACTTGAAATAGAACTTTAGCGAACTTCTATTTAAGCAGAAAAAATTTAATAATAAAAAAACGAAACTAACAAAAATTAGGTCTATGTAGCGTGGGCGACAAAGAGACTGGTCTACTTGAAATAGAACTTTAGCGAACTTCTATTCAAGTAGTAAAAATTAGGAATAAAAAGGAAATACCATAATAACAAACAAAAATAAGGTACAGTGAAAATGCATATGGAAAACCAAGCTAAAAAAAAAAATATTTCTCTTAAGTTAGTAGGGCTTCCAACTGATATTAAAATTAAAAGCTAGCTAGTTGGGCTTAAATCACTGCCCTTGAGCATCAAAACGATTAAAAAAGCTAGCTATTAGGGCTTAAATCACTGCCCTAAGTAAATTAAAGGTTATCTAGTATAGCTTAATTCACTGCCCTAAGTATCCAAATGATATTAAAATTAAAACTAAAATTCAGAGAGGAAAAGATATTTTCCATTAAATTAAAATTATTCCTAAATTTAGTATGATCTTAACTTTATAAGACTTTCTCAAAATTAAAAAAATTCTGCTGAGAATAAACCAAAAAAAATAATGCGCCTTTGGTGTATAGGCCCTAGAGTAGGTTCCAGGTAGACCTAGCATTCAAAAAAAAATTAAATCTCTTTTCAAAAAAAAAATCATAAGATGTAAATAATGCAATTTTAATAAATTCTGAATACTAACAAAGAAACCTTAGATAATAAATTAGAGTAAGAAGTTTATTTACCAAATTTGTTCCAAAGAAAATTTGATCGGAGAGCACACACAAAACAGCAAGGTAGTGTAACTTTCATTTAAAAAGTGAGTCTCACTAATTTTGCAGGACTGGCTGCTAAGAGGGGGAGGAGGGATTATAGTTTTTGGGAGATAAGCAAAGATGCTTGTGCTCGCTTGAGAACGGGTGGTAATTTATTTTGTAAGATTTCTGTCGATGTAATTAATGTAGTGTTGAATGAAAGAATATATCAATAGAGATTCTGAGAGATATAAAAATTGTTGATTAACCAAAAATCTAAAAATAGAAATAGTAAAAATAAAAACTTGTTTATTGGCAACTCAGCGAGAAAATTATCAGAAAAAAATATAGCAGGGGGGTATTATAATTTACAGGGAGAAAATGAAACTGCCGGTGGTAGATTGAAGGAACAAGGTAGTATTAAATTTAATGTATAACTGTTTAAAAAGACTGTAAAGCTTCAAAGAAGACCGGGGTTATATAAATAAATATAAAGAAGTGTTTAAAGTATCAAAAAAATGAATAAAAAAAATGGAAATTGTGAATACCTATAAATGTAAATTGGCAAACCCTGAAAGAAATTTATCAGACAGGAGGGGGGAGGGGGAAGGAGAGAGAGAAAGAAAGACTGAAATGATAAACCCATCTCATTCCTCCCCACCCGTCAACGCTAGTGTGTTGACGCTTCAATCACTCAAAAGGTTTCTTACATTGCTCCAGAAAGACGGTTTCCCTTAAAATAAAACATTCCTTATCCATAAGATTATCCTCCTCAGGATGCAAACAAATTCCAAAAAATAAAAGGGCCTTGTTATTCACAACCCTCTTTGGTTGATTCTTTTCAAAAAAAATAAAAATGTACTGTTTAAAATCATTTATTTCAATGAGGTCCTCCGAAGACTACTCATTGAAATATTGGCCGATTCGCCTTCTCACCTCCTCAAAAGTTACATCTTCATCAAATGCAGACAGGAATCCGTGCATTTGAAGAACAAAGCTCTCCATTCGGGCATTCCACCCGTCTTGTAATCCTCGATCTACCATGGCCACTGGTCCAGTGAGAGGCCACGATGATGTCCTGTCTTCGGGAACCGTCTCCGATTGCTGATATGGGGAAGGTCGGCGGCGTCGTCGACCCGATCTACTCCGTTACCTCACCACCATCTCAACTCCCCGAGCTATCTCGGGCTCAACATCTCCGAATCTTATCAGGGAGACATTTCGAGTTCTAGGGGCTCCCGAAGTCCCCGTGGATGGTTCCTGTGGTCGGGTCTCTGTATCCCCGAAACGGATTGGGGAATAAGCTCGGGCCCGAGGAGCTCCAGAAACTCCCACGGATGTTTCCAGAGTTCCAGTTTCCACCTCAAGCTGCTGCAGCCCCGAAGTTTTTTGCGTTGGTTGATCTTCAGCAACCATCTCCTCAACCTCACTCAGACCCGGTAATTCCTCCCTGGGAGCCTCAACGTCGCCACTCGCCTCCGTTCTGTTACGGTTTCCTTGAGTGTCGGCAGGGACAGGAAAAGGGGCAACGATCGGTCTAGCTGTCAGGAAGGGTAATCTCCCCAAGTTCCCCGCCATGTCAAACACTCCCACTCCGCAATTTTCGGAAGAAATGGCGGCACAGTTCTCTGGTGGGATGTAACCCATCCCTTAGAAAACCATGCTCGCCAAGGGTGTAAACTTCTCCAGTCAGGAGCCTTTTTATTTTTGTTCGCTGACCTGGTAACTCTGTGGTCACATACATTACAGGATAGGTGACCTTCTTGTACCATTGCATATCAGAATTCCTCAAGGTCCGGATGTATGTATGCATCTCTTTTGCCTGGAGGTGCAAGATCCTATCCTGATATTCCCCAGCCTGAGCATAATGTTCCTTTAAGCGCTGAGGAAATTTGTCCACTTGTAACTGATTATAATAAATCAGATCGAGCACCGGAGGAATTGCTAAGATTACCTCCATATTTGGATTAATCCTCGCGCATCTTCCGGAAAAACGCGAGAACCGTCCAGCAAACTCCTCATTATCATATGTAAAGTTGGCCACTGTCACCACCCGTGTCACCACCCGTGTCACCACAGAATCTGGGTCTGGTAATGGCCGTTGTCGGTAGGCCTCAGTGATCAAGACAAAGACCACCATATGGGTATAGGACTCATCCACCACCTGATCTACTACTTTGTACAGCCTTTGCAAATGAGCCCCAGGGTAAGACCTGAACTCCACTGTGGCATCAGGAATTAATTCTTCGGTGTAAGCCTCCTCTAAATCTCGCACCCAAGAATGTCCAAGTACCAAGATCTGAAAAGGGATAAAGGAATAGGGAATAGTATTAAATATTATGAATAATTTAAAGAATTAAATTTATTAATTTTTTTTTTGTTATGGGTTTTATTTTATTTTTTATTTTTTAATTTTTTTTTTCGCAGTGGGTAACGAATCTCTGACTCAATGGGGGAGCTTGACTCATCTCCCAGCGTCTTTCCACTTCTTCCACCAAATCGGAGGTATCCCAGTGCAAATACAAGTTTCTTTCCTCTTCTCGGTCCACACCACTGTTAGATTGGTGATCCAATCTCTCCTCCTCCCACTGAGCCTGGGAACACGAAGTTCTTAAGGTCCAATTAGGAACTGGTCTCATCATAGAGGTGAGCTTCTTTTGTTCTTCTCTGATCTCATCGACTTTTTCTTGGATTATTTTTACAACATCTTCATCTAGGCAAAATCTCTCAAATAGGGATTCATCCTCATCATCGTCTGAATCGTCCTCCTCTTCTGGTAACACCTCTACTATGGGAACTACTACAATTTGGTTAATCTCCTCTTGCTCCTCTCGATTATTATCCATTGCAAACTGCTGGAACACTGGTTCCTGGATCAGAAAATCAGGGGGCATCTTCCATGGCCGCTGTTGCCGATGATGGGCTTTATATTGTCTACCATCCTCTGGAGATAGTAGAATGTAGGTAACCTTGTTGTCATTTACCTTAATTATCTTATTAGGTCCACTATATCTAGGGTGAAATTTGTTCTTGGTCAGGTTTCCGGGAAGGTGGACCTTTAATCCCACCATCTGATGTTCCTCACATGGAATAAACTTATTGTGGCTGTCTTTCCAGCACTCTTCAAGGATAGGTAAAGGAAGACCTGTGTGCACTTCATGCGCAGTTTTCAAGTTGTTTTCACAGGGGGTTCTCTGGGTTTCTGAATGGGGTAGTGTGGTTGTAAACCAGCACTACCTGAGATAATTCTTCATCCCATTTATTTGGTCTCTTAATGGACATCAGATATTGGCCAAGGGTACGGTTGACCCATTCCACAGCTCCATTTGATGATGGAGTATAGGGAGTAGTCAACACATGCTTAATTTCCTGTTGTTTGAGCAGCTCCTCAAATACAGGGCCTATGAATTCCCTACCATTATCCGTCAAAAGTCTCTCTGGGATCTTTGGAAGGAATGACAATATTCTATGTTGAAAAGCATTGGCCACATTTATGCTGTGTTTGGTCCTTAAGGGAATGGCGGCCACCCATTTAGTGAAGTGGTCTACCATCACCAAGGCATAGTTATTCCCTTGGGTTGAGCAAGGGAACTGGATTAGATCCATTGCAACCAGTTCAAACGGCCGTGAAGTGACTATTTTTTAACGTGGGTGGTACATACAAGATGTTCGATATCTTAAAAGCTTGGCATTTATAACAGGTGGTTGTAATATCGGTGCAAATGATATTTATCTTTGGATGCCATATTGTTTGTATAAGTAAGGTAATAATTTATCAATCCTTTTGTAAGGACAAAGGCATATGCTAAAGTAACCATCCCAACAGATTTTGGACAGCAATTAAAGATTGTAAATTTACCCCTTGTAAGCATAGGTTAGATGTAGTATTGGTTAGGTGTAGTAGTATCGGTTAAGTGTAGTATCGGTTAGGTGTAGTATCGGTTAGATGTAGTAATAATAATAAACATATATAATAATATTCATTTTGATATATTAGTATTAAATCATCATAAAGCAGGCATTAAATCTACAATTTAACCTTTACTATGCATATAGAACCCATTTATAACTGTTGAAGATAACTCTACTATATATTCATATATCACGTAAGTACGAATTTGAGTAGTCACACACATGCACTTTTCCAAGCACGTTTTCCATACAATTATGCCTCTACATAATCTCGTTTTAGCGGGAAACTATATATTGTGATCGAGATAATTCAAGTCGCAGCCTTTTCTTAGAAATTATTTAAATCTTATTCTTGGCCGGAGAGATTTTGTGGAGAGAGTTATCTATTAGATACTAGTGGATTTCTATTTTAGATATTCATAATAATTATTAGATTCATGACTCAATATCTACTGAAGTAAGTATCAATTAATAAGTACCGTAGTTTATTTATATCATTATTTATTATACTATTATTACTACACGTTTTTACTAAATAATTTATGCTTTACTGAGAGCTATAGCAAAATAAACTTAGCATAAGTAATCGATACTTAAATTTAATAAATTTATTAACAAGTTATAATATTAGGAATGATGCAACTCATACACACTTATATTCCAACTCTACATGGAGTATAATATTTATTATAATAATTATACACATATAAGTAAATAATAAAGTATATTATATATTTTATATTATACCATATATAAATACCTAGTATATATACTATTCAAATGTCACAAACAATATCATAATTATGTCCCTGAGAAGATACATATAAGTTTAGATACATATTATAATCAATTTAGAATTACTAAAATAAATATACTAATATTAATATGTAATATATAATATTACAAATAAAGAAGCATAATACTGTGTTTTTATGAAAGATCTAATACATATATTTTATATATACAAATTATTATTTTGAATATACATTAAATAATTACAATGTATATATATATATATACATAGTAAAAATTAAAAGGGTGTCAAACAATACACTACATATAAGCATATTATGGTTATATATCTCAGTTAGATATTATCCATAACATATACAAACATTTAAATATTGCACATAATAAGTATTCATAAATATGTTTATATTATATAATACATATTAATTATAATTATAGTAACTAAATACAATATTGAATATTCACATAAACTAAATAAGGTATACTCAATACGTTGATATTACCGAAACCGTTAAATATATCCATAAGAGAAAAGGTCCAAGTTTTAAGACGTTTACCTAAATGTATCCATTGATTTGATCAATGCGCACACATGTTGAGTAGATAAATAAAAAGTCGAATATGTTTCAAAGACTTATGGAGTATGATTACGGAGAGCATTGCTTGACAGTGATTAAGTGAAAGTTTCCAAATTATACAGGAAGTGCTTATTAATAATTTGAAAAAAACCATATGTTCTTATACTATTAACAAAAGAGTAGGGTAGCGTAGTCACATGAGAACCATTTAGAATTCGAAAATGATGAATCAAAGTTCGTAGTAGGAATTATACATAATGAATTTCTTAGTAACCATAATAAATCATCAATAATAACTTATATAATATGAATTGAAGAAAATATACCATACCGTAAAGGATAGTTTACATAATGTTATGAATAGTAGCTGAATAGATTTATGCTTGTATAATATTTATATTAATGAGTCCATTATATATTTATATTTTTGAAAATTTAAAACATTATATTACAATATATATAATAATACAAATAATTATATAATATAAAGGGAATAAATTTGACAGAATAACTAATAATAATAATATATTTATAATTAAGAATCGAACGTTATAAGTTATAACGAATCTAAATTATTTAGCAGATTAAGATAAATTAACAAATAAATGAAGTTTCATTTTGTAGAATAAAATAATTAAATCACATAAAATAATACATTTATAGAATGATATATAAATAAGAAATAACCTATAATCGAGAAAGGAAGTATTTTTAATAATGTTTAAAGCAATAGTAATACAATAAGAATGAAATAATAACCTACAGATAAACTTAGATTAATGAGATGAAATATATAATTTATGTTGAATAAATGATAATATTAATGAACTCATAATCCGAACAAATACATTCACTAAGGTTTAGTGTAAATATAAAAATGTGCATTATTCTTAATTTTGTATTAATGTTCTTATCGATAAACCTTCTGGCTACGAATTCGTTTTTTATGAATGTATCATAAGCCATATAACGAATAGGGAGAGAGCTCTGGTAGGACTTAGATCATGTGTTCGTGGTGTTTTATTGTGATATTTAATTTATTACGTATACCTTTTGGTTGGTATAACATTGTGAATCAATTTGTCATTTAAAGTTTCGGCTAGAATAATTTGATTATAGTTCTTGTATGTTTTTCAGAAGTGTGATGCGTTTGGGATATATGAGAGAGTTATCTGGAGGTGGTCATCTTTCCTTTACCAATACAATGAGAGATACCACTATTTAAATAAACATATTTTGAATACTTTACTATCTTTGTCATTGATGATGCATCGTTGACGTTTCTAATCTTCATTCCATATGATTAATATATGCTTACTTATAAACTTAAAATATACAGTCACACTGATAATCGTTGTGCCTTCTTTGATTTTTCGAACTTAATTTTGGTAGTCAACTGCCTCATCCTCCCTTAACGGTATAAGTTTATTAAAGTTATCTTACGAGTATCGTTGCTGAAGCTTTAAGTTTGAGAGTTTAAATCAAACATGATTACCATATTTTGTTGAATCTTACAGAGTTATGATATCGTTTTTTCATTATTTAGTGCTTAATGTCAATGTAGATGTAAGATAAGTTTAATTTGAGGATTATTAAAGATTTTTTGCGAGAGCTATATATAGGAGCATCAAAGTTATAGGTATAAGATACGTATATTCTACGTAGGAGCCATGTCTATATCGTCTATATTTCTTAATATGCGTATTCACGCAGTATTCATTTTTCTCCTTCGTAACTTGGTTTATCCTCGTGTAACTTTGAGATCGAGGTATCAAATATCGGATGGAGTAGTTTTAATATCCGATACACTTCTACTCTCGTAATTGGAGTTCATCTGTATCGAGCCTTCTTTCACACGATCGGTCATAACGACTTTGTACAGGTAGAGTTCTGCGAAAATGAGGCAATCGAAATTATTGCCTCAGTATATGCTTGATGAAAAGAATCTCTGTTGGCGAGATGCTGATGTTTGTGCGTGTGGTAGAGGTCGGTATATTGTAGGTAATTGGATAAATTCGCACAGTCGCAGCCTTTTCTTGAAATTTATCTTTCTTGCCGGGAGGAATTTGTGGAGAGAGTATCTTGAGTGAGATTTCTTTTGATTCTTAATAATTTGATCTTGACTCAATATCTGACTGAAGAGTATCTAAACAAAATCAGGGTTTATATATCATTTTACTTCGACTTATGCTAAAATTTTGCTCGTGCAAATCTTAGCATAAGTACGAACATAATTAAAATTTTTACAAAGTTAATGGAGTGCTAGCTATATATATATATATATTTATAATATATATATATATATATACTATATATATATATATATATATATATACTATATATATAATATATATATATAATATATATATATTATTGACAAAAGAATATACAATGACTAAATTTGGATGAACCAAAATATCGAATAAGGGTCCATCTCTTTAATTAAAACGATACTTATACCAAGGCACCATTGAAGCACCTCTATTCGCAGTAACTTTTGTCTAACTCATAATAAAGTCGAATAGGCTTAATATCAATTTTTGTTCAATATATTTTACTTTGATTTCAAACTTTTTCAGGCTTAAATTGAAGACGCAGATATATTTTTATTTTGTTTCCCTCTTTTATATATATATATATATAAATATTATATATATTATATTATAATATCTATATAAGATATATATTAAGTATATATAGATAATATATATATATATATATATATATATATATAATATATATATTATATCAATATACTATATATATATATATATATATTAATATAATATATAGTTTCGTCCCTGGGAGAAAGGAAAATACTTTTGCTCCGGGGGGAAACAGCAACGACCATCCAAATTTTTTCCCTCCCCCCCAAAAACCCGGTATAGCAAGCCTTCGCGAACCACCTTTTGAAACCTTCGCGGATCCTCGGGGAGTTTTCGGGCCACAGGTTAAAAATTGCTTGCTTATATATACATAATAATATATTATAATATTATATATATATTATATATATATATATATATATATTATATATATTATATATATATATATATACTATTATATATATATGTTTCCGTCCCTTGGAGAAGGAATATACTTTTGCTCCTGGGGGGGGGGAACAGCAAGACCATCCAATACCCCCCTCCATCTAGAGGGTTTGTGATGAATGGAGCCACGCTAAACAGGCCGGGCCCACCAGGTCAAAAATTGCTTTTTGTTTTTTTCTGTCATCATTACTCTTTATTCAGCAATGTCCCAATCTTATCTCTTCTATCTGTTTTCTTTTTCTGGTGAATGTGACACTTCTCCTTCGGTCGGGTGATGCCGAGAAGAAAACCGGGTCCCCTTAGATATTACTGCCCCTGTCAACAACGAGTCGGATTAAACAGCATCAAATGTATAAGTTGCTGTGGGTGGATTCACCTGACCTGCTCCCCATTTCAAACCCTCTCCAGAAATAACCCAGGTTTCTCCTGTGCAACTTGTAGCCCTCCCCACATCATCAAAATCCTCCCCCAACTATACTAACCCCTAAAACTCAATATATTATAAATTAAATATTAACGGCCTAACAATAAAGCTATAGAACTTAAACCTTTCCTTATAAAATATAACATCACAATAGCCATCAATACAGAGCCTCCATCCCCCTAAACCCCCACTCCCACGTTCTAATGTTATGATGCCATCTACTCCCACTCCGACCCCCCACAACACTCCCTCTTAACACGATCCATAAACAACATCATTTACCCACAATACAACTAACAACACCTCCATTTTGTTTCCAGATGCACTGATAAAATCCCAATCTTGCTCCATCCTCCTGAACAAGACCACATATAACATCTTCAATCACTATATTAGCCATCCCACCTCTCCCAATTCCACTTAACAACCACCTCACACCCGCACTATCAATTTTAACCACATATCCAAATCTCATCCTCGGAGGCGATTTCAACGCCCAACACACAGCATGGTAAAGACTACCCCTCTGACCCCGAGGCAACCATATTCCCTAACGAATTAGAATCCTAATTATCCTTAACTAACTCAAAATCTCCCCCTATCCCTCACAAATTAACCAATCCCCTACTTCCCCAGACGTACATTCTGTTCCACCTCCTACATCCCCGTACTGACTCTGGGACAATACACTGTTCCGAGTTCAAGTGATCATTCCAACCAACTTATATTTGCTAAGTCTAAAGTAGCTCCAATCAATCCCAAAAAAGGACTACTAAGAATACACTAACTATAGAAAAAGCAAACTGGCCTCACTTTACTAACTCATATAGAAACCCATATTCCAATAACCAATCCAACGATAACAATCCCTACAAACAACTTCCATCTTCCTTAAACAATTAAATCATTAAATCAGCAAATCTTCGAAATACCAAAGGCCACAGAAAATCATACAAACCCAACTCAACCCTTGAGATCAGCCGAACTCATAAACAAAGAATCACCTCCGAAAACTAAAACCCGTACAGAACCCCACAACATATTTCTACCAAATAACAACCTAACAAGACCCCAAATCTCCAACTTCATAAACCTATCACCGAACACTACCCAACAAGTTTTGCAGAATACTACAAACAATAAACATCTTCACGCCTTAGACAATAAGAAAAACCTGGCAAGGTCGTTAAAAAAATTAAATACCTCTCAAAGCAACGCCCCATTCCACGAAAGTCTCCCACGTCTTCTACCGCAACAACTCCCTTCTCCTTCCCCAAAACAACAATCAGATAGTCTTGCTAAACTTATGCCAACATCTCTCGAAAACCAACCAACCCCCACCCGATAACGAAGGAAAATAAAAAAAAAAAAAAACAACTCAGAAAAACTCCAATTAGACCATCAGACCACCTCGCCTAACTCCCCCCATTCACAAACCAGCATGACAATAGAGCCATTACAAACCTCTAAAAAATTTAACAGACAAAACGACAGGTCAGACTCAATCGCAACTTACAACTTAAAACAACACACACTCTTGGGAAAAAAACAGTTCTTCCTAATCATAGAAATGACCTTTAACAAAATTATGGCAGAATATAGCTCAACTACA
>JABUQX010066485.1:0-7500 GCA_015478945.1 Trachelipus rathkii
ATTATATATATTTATTATTATATATATATATATTATATATATATATTATATATACAATTTATATTATATATATATATATATATATATTAATATATTATATTTATATCTATTATATATAATATATATTGTATATTATATTTATCTTATATTATATATATATTATATTATATTATTATATTATATATTTATATATATATATATTATAAGTATTATATATTATATATATATAATTATATAGTTATATATTAATTATTATTATATATACTTTATATATATATATAATATATACTATAATTATTTTATATTTATTTATATATTATATATTATATATGATATATTATATATATAAATAGTCCCCCAGATTCTGGTGGTTCCGTGAAGCTGTGGATATATTGCTATGGTGCGTAGAAGACCTAGGAAGGGGTGAATCCCGATTGCAAGCTCAGATTCAAGTGTCGCTATATCTTCCAATCCCTGTGGATCCATGGGTCAGGGACAGCATCTGTCTTACTCTGGGGTTTGAGAGAGCAGTTGGTTTCCTGCTTCATTTTCAAAATGAACACCCCTTTCAGCAACAGCAGCATGCGGAATAACCATTCTTTAAACTATGGTTAATATACTCGCTAATGGATTTGTATCTATTTGTAATCTTATTTTGTATTTATTAATTGTAGATGTCATATGCATAATGTATGAATGTATAAATGTTTTTAGGCCTACAATATATACCAATCCGAGGCCTCTTTGTCAATAATTTTCATGAGCATTATGTTTGATCTGCGAATATCGATGTTATACTTGTGTTTTGTTTTTGTGGTTTATAACTCACTAACCTGAAGTAAGGACGGAGACTTTAAAACCTACATTCAATGCATCCGCAGCAGACATCAGGGACTCCTTTCCTATCATTAAGCTCCTACCATAATAATTAAGTAACTTAATCTTATTATCCCCAACTTTGCTTAAAAAGGCGATATAACTAAACCTGTTTTCATCTAACTTGGCGATTATGTAAAAACCATCACAGAAACCAACCATCTATAAGAAATGTATCAATTGTAATAGATGGACAAAAAATGTTCGTTTTTCCTATCTTTCCACAGAAAACTCTTAACTTGCTATCCGTTAACCCTTATCCTCCTAACTATAATAATTTAACATATATTAATATGAAAACTCCATTAAAAACATAAATGAATTTAATAACACCTCCAAATTTTAGCCTTCCTCTAAAAATAGCATTTAATATTCTATAAAGTGGCAAATCACAAAATACCCAAGCAACATTTATGGATATGACTTACTACTCTGACCTCACCGGAAAACACATTTATTAACAACTATAAAACAATATCTACCTTAACAAATGAAACTATATTAAATCTATTAAATGATTACAATCTTACTTATATTTATATCTCATCAATAATATTCAAACATTATTATAATATATATATATATTATATATATATAATTACTTATTTATTATATATATATTATATATATATATATATATATATATATATATATATATTATATATATATATTATATACTATATATTAGTTTATATATTATTATATAGTATTATATATATATATTATATTAATTTTATTATTTAATAAATTAAATATATAATTAAATACTATAAATATATATATTATATATAATTTATATTTATTATGATATATTATAATATTATATATATATATATATTATACATTATCTCATCCAATATATAATGTGCAAAATTAAGAACCAACTTTAACCTATACACATAACAGTTATAAATTATAGAGGCACTTCAACCGTCCATCACAACGCAGTGACACAGAGATATACTTCAATATGAGTAATTTACATTTCTCGCTAAACTTGATTCTTAAAATTATATTATATATATTATAGTATATATTATATATTATATATCTTATTATTTATATTATTTAGTATATATTATATTATTGTATATTTATATTTATATATATATATATATATATATATTATATTATATATATATATATATATATATATATATATTATTATATATATATATATATATATATCTTTAATACAAACAACTTTTTCACCTGAATCCTCAAAAAACAAATCAGACTTTCTGAACATCTTTCTCCTCTCTTTTATTTTAAACATATATGGAATGAAGAAATTTAGTTCCCTAGACAAGTCTGCCTTCACATTAAATAGAAAATAATAACGACATATGAATAGAAATACTCCAACCCAATAACTTCACCTTAATAACTGCCAAAAAAAGCAAACCTGGAGAAATTCTCCAATATCGAATCACACCTTCTCCATAGAATTAGATTTCTATTTTCTCTCAATAAGTCATAAGGATCCTTCCAAGTAGTATCGAAAAACTCCAATTTATATACCAAAAGGCCACAGGAAAACGCTACCAATCCTTATTACACACGAAAAGTCTTGTAACTTGATAAAAAACAACAAGAATTCATCGCAAAAAAAACTTATTTATCGATCTGACGACACCAAATTCCAATCTATCTGCACCAGTAAAAAAGTTCAAAAAAAACATTTAATTGACATTCGGGTAAGCCCTGAAGATAAAAGAAACAGGGCAGTATACATGGGTTAATACTCACAAGACACGCTTAATCAAATAAAGCTTAAGAGGACAAAAATATTCCCTTCTTCCTAAACACGAACTGCAGATTATGGTTGCACAAACTTATTCAATATTCAAACAAAAGACTACTCACAAATAAGAGAAAATAATACCAAACTCAAAAAAAAAAAAAAAAAAAAAAAAAAAAAAAAAAAAGCGATTCAGAGAAATAACCCAACACCCATTTGTCTACCAGAAGAAATACTATTTCTTATCAAACTTAAACTTCCCAATTCCGGCCGCAGACAATATCTCATACATACCATAAACATTTTGACCTTCGTATATATTTCAATTACAAATATTTTAAGCGAATCTGGTTCTTTTATATTATTATCCTTCCCATTAGAAAAACGAAATTATACCAAATTAAAAAGAAAAGATACAACCTCTTTCATACCAATATTACTCCTCTCGTTTTTGTGCAAAACTATGAAATATATACTCATAAAATTCAACCAAATTTTCACATCCAGTCACACAACATGTTTTAAAAAATACATTCTACTCAACATCCTAAATTCACATAAAACTTCGTAAAGAGTTAAGCAGAAAATCAGATAATACTTCTAGCTTATTATATTAGTAAAGCATTCGAACAGTAAGTTAGCACATTCCATGCCGAAAAAAATTAAAATTTCCTTTCATAAAAAAATTCAAAAATGATATTACTTTATGATTGGAAGAGTGCTCACTTATCAGAAACATTGAATCTCTGAAACTAAGTAATAACTAAGAATGGGAGTCCCCAGGGAGGCATGTACTATCTCATTCCTGTTTAATTTTTTACTAGCTGATCCTTACCCAAAAATCTCAATTTAAAAATAATAACTACGAGAAAGTGATTATTTATAACATGATCAGATTTTATCAGTCCATGCAGCAATTCACTTAAGATTTAGCTAAATCAATAGAGTTGGGGTTATATCCAACAGAATGTGGTCTCTGCTGAGAAATCATCTATATTTGATCTACAGACAGACCACATACTCTTTATCCAAATAAGCTAATAAGTTGATCATCCCGTAACACATTGTTTTAGTCGCTTAACACATCATGTACACACTGTAGAGACATTATTCAATAACTCATAATTATGCAAACAAAAAATTAATTGTCCTCACGAAACTATTCACCAAGTTCATACGAACACATCGGTTAACTACATTTCAAATAATTCAAGCTAAATACTATGGATCAGCAGTCTAGTATCCTTTTAAACTCATTACTAAAAGAATTAAATTACAAAGAGTACAAAATTACGACTCTAGAACAATACGGTTTTTTCTAAGACTATCCCTACCATCACCAGATGAAGAATGAAAATTATCCCACATCTTTCAGGATCATCTGGATTAATAGGATTACATTTTTTACGCCAAGATCTGACCTACCACTCTGCATAACTACCCAAAGAACATATATACACGTTTTAGATTACTCTTATCTGCCTCTACTAGCAGGTTGTCTGGGGTCTTTAAGTTTCCAATGGACATCTACATAAGCCATGTGTATCAGCGGAAGTCATTCAGTGGTTGGTGCAACGTGATAATCAGTATTCGGGGAATAATGTGGGGTGTGTGGGTCACGTCTTTCATTAAAGTGCCAAAACTGGAGGTACGCGCGTTGTTGGGAAGTGTGTCGTTCTCTGGTCGACTTGGGGTTGGCAAGGGTAGTGTAGTGAGTATATGTGAGTTTGACAGGTGAAGATGGTTACGTCGTTTGAAATGATTTGTACGAGGTTTTGTAGAAGATGTGTGTGTTACTTATCCTGGTTTTCCGCCAGAACCTTTAGTGTGTCTTGTGTGAGTTATACTGCGTCAGATGGTGATTGGCTTGTATTAGGTTGTTGGTGGAATGTGGGGAGGGTGTGTGGGGTATGGTTATGTTTTTGTTGTGCATGTGGTGAGTCGTGAGCTTCGGTCGGGGCGTGAAATTGGGGTTTTGAGAATTTGGGTTTTATGGTCTGGTCTGTTGTATATTATTTTATGGGGGAATCGGGTAGACTACCGTTGGATTTATGATACGGAGATTCGTCGGTGTGGTAGTTTGTGTGTCTTCGGTGTACTTCATTCGATGTTGTAATATACTAATTGATTTGGTTTCTAGGGTTGAGTATTTGTTTGTGGAGTCATATGGATAATTTGTGGTTGTGGTGAGGATTTTGACTTTTAGTACTGTTATGTGGGGGTGAAAGGTGTGGATTTTCGAGGTAGTCTTGGTGTGTGATATTAATGAGGGGGTGTGAGTAGAAGGAAGTTTGATATATATATATATATATATATATATATTATGTATACTATATATATATATATATTATATATATATATTATATATAATATATATAATATTTATTATATATATACTATATAATTATTATATTATGATATATATATATATATATATATATATAATATATATATTATAATATTATATATATAATTATTATATTATATATACTATATTATTAGTATTATATATGATATATATATTATATATATATATATTTATATTTATATCTATATATTATAATATATAGAAAGCGATGAAGCATTAATGTTTCGAGGAAGATAACAAGGTTAGTGTATGAACTTTCTCGAAGTATGGATTTATTCTAATGAGAGTTGATATGAAATAGTCCATAAAATACATATAAAAGTGAACGGGTCTGTAGCTTCGTATTATAATAAAAAATTGAACAGGTAATTGATGTAAATGGGTCTTAAATTCTATGAATTAATGGAGTCAATTAATGATATTTTATATATATATATATATATATTATATATTATAATATATATATATATATATATATTACTTATATATATATTATATATATATATATTATATATTAATTATATATATATATATATTGGTGAGAAAAGGTGCGTTAGGAGTGGTAGAGGATGTGTTGATCAGATCTTTAACTTTGAAGCAGTATGATTGAGAAGATGAGGGAGAAGAAGAAGAAATTGTATTGGTTTTTATGGATATTGCAACAGGACGATGAGATAGATGTTAATAGGGAAGGTTTGGCAGGTTTAGTGATATGATGGTGTTGGTGGTAGGTTTGAATGGAGTCAAAGAGTATGTATGAGATCGTGAAGCGTGATGTACGAGAATAAATGGTTTAATGGTGATATGGATTTAGGAATTACAGCGGAGTAAGACGGGTTGTGTTAATGTTCTTGGTTATTCAATTGTTTGATGGGGTTTATGAAGAGAATTCGCCGAGGTGGGATGGCAGGAATGGTGTTTAGAATGGTGGAGAATAGAGTGAGTGGAGGGTGCCTACCTAATTATATGCGAAATATATTTTGGTTCTGTGTGGGCGAATATTGAGAGGTTTGAGAAAGGATTGGTAGAGGAGATTTGGCAGGGTGTGTAAAAGGAGGGGCTTGAAAGTAACGTGGATAAGAGTAAGGTATTGTGAGTGAGGAAAATCCTCAGTGTGAAGTTATGTTAGATGGTGAAGCAGTTTTTGTAAGTGTCTGAGTTTAAATATTTAGGGTATATGTTGGATTTGAGAAGGGAGACGAGCAGAGTGTAGTAGGGATGTGTGATGGCAGGAAGGTGGCTGGTGGCAATTAAAATGTTTTGGTGAATGTAAGAGGGACTTAAGTTTGAGTGTGCCTAGGGTCTTACACTAGGTATGTTGTCTACTGCTTGTTATTGTTCAGCTAAAGTGAGACTATAGTCTGGGAATAGAAGTTATGAAGATTAAGTTCATGTGTTCAGGTGAAATGATTAGGGGTGTGCTAGGTGTGGGAATTGATAAGTGAGGATGCGTTTAAGAGAGTGGTTGTGATGTGTGAAGGAAAATGGGGTAATGAGAGAATAAAATGAAAGTATTGTTGAGATGGTTTGGTTCATATGGGAAAGGATGATGATAGTGGTTGGTTAATGCGGATGTATAGTTGGGCTGAGTGTGTTGGGACCGACGGCTTGGGAGACCGAGAAAAGTGGGATTTGAGTAGTAAACGAATGTTTGAAGGAGAGAATTGTGGTTGGGTAGAGGCGAGAAGAAAGGTGATAAAGGAGTGATGGGGGGGATGTGTGAGGGGTATGGGTTGTGAGCCCACTGGGAAAGGGATGAAACTTACATTGAGATTACATAGTGAGGGTATTCGCTGTCATGGAAAGCTTTTAGGGTGGATTTTCTGCTGCGATGGAGTTCTTCATTAATTAATGGTACTGAGTGGGCGGTAAGGCTGGGCGTTTTCTTTTGACGTGTGGTCATGGTTTCCTACTGGCTTTTCTTTTCCGAGCTCGTGTAAAGCACCTTACTCCCGTTCTTGAAAATAGAGGCGAGATAAAGAAGAAGAATAATATATTATATATATTTTATTATTATTATGTCTATATAATATATATATATATATATATATAATTATAATATATATATATTATATATTATATATATATTTATATATATATTTATTATATATATTTATATAATATTATATTTCCTTTTTATTCGCGTGGTTATGCCTCAGTTAGGAAGTCTACGCTGAATTTGGAAGTCTGGCCACGTCTCAGCGAAACCCTGGTCTCTCAAAGAGGTGATTTAGTACTGTGGTGTCTGAAGTCAGGGATCTGAAGCGGTATATCTGCTGCATAAAAATACTTGAGGGATCATCTAATAATATAGTATGTAATCGATGTGCTTATGTTTATCTATACGTGAAATGGTTGTCCAGATTTGGTTGATGATCTCATTTCAGGGCTGGTAGTGTGTTTTTGAATTTTCGTTTGAGGGTTGTTATTTGGTGTTAGGATATATTGATGTCGATGCGTGTTTAATGAGTTAGTTGGGTTGATGGTTTGCAAGGTAATCTGTTGAGATATTTTT